>JAACNH010005899.1:0-18913 GCA_019447015.1 Hymenochirus boettgeri
TATCCACCCCAGGCACATACTGACAGATGCCTCCTTAAGGTATCTCCACCCCATGCCCATACTGGGACAGAATGCCTCCGTAAAGGTAGCTCCACCCATGCCCATACTGACAGAATGGCCTTCCTACAGGTATCCTCCACCCCATGCCAATACGACAGAATGCCCCTTCCTTAAGGTATCTCCACCCCCACATCCCACCACTCTCCACCCCCCCCCACCCACCCATCTCCACCCCGCATGCCCAATACTTACTGACAGCATGCCTTCCTTACAAGTAGCCTTCGCCACCCCTCCAACCCCATTTTATTTTCATATGACGCCCATTCGCCATTCATTTGTTTCCCACAAATATTGTGTGATTGTGGTTGGTTTATTTTTATTGTGTTAGTGTTTTTTGCTTGTGGTTCATGTTTTCATGTGTGTCACTTGCCCCATTTGTGTTTAGTTCTATTGTTGGCCACCCCCCCATGTCCACCCCACTTTGTTTGTTTCCTCCACCCCATGTGGGTTTTGTTGCCATTATTTATTGTGTGTCATGCCCATACTGACAGAATGCCTTCCTTAAAAAGGGTTCTCACGCTCCCATCTTCTCCAACCACCAAAGTATCTCCCCCCATGCCCATACTGGAATGCCTTCCTTAAAGGTATCTCTCCCACCCCATAGCCCATCATACTGACAGAATGCCTTCCTTAAAGGTATCTCCACCCCATGCCCATACTGACGGAAGCCTTCCTTAAAGAATATCTCCACCCTATGCCCATCTGGCTGAATGTCTCCTTAAAGAATACTCCACCCTAGCCCATACTGGCTGAATGTCTTCCTTAAAGATAATCCACTCCATGCCCTACTGACAGATGCCTTCTAAGGATCTCCACCCCTTGCCCATACTGACGGAAGCCTTCTTAAAGAATATCTCCCCCCATGCCCATACTGGCGGAATGCCTTCCTTAAAGGTATCTCCACCCCATACCCATACAGATGAATGCCTTCCTTAAAGGTATCTCCACCCCATGCCCATATGGACGGAATCCTTCCATAAGGTATCTCCACCCCATGCCCATAGTGACGGAATGCCTTCCTTAAGGTTCTCCACCCATGCTCAACTGGCAGAATGCCTTCCTTAAAGGTATCTCCACCCCATGCCCATACTGGCAGAATGCCCTTCCTTAAAGGTATCTCCACCCCATGCACTACTGGCAAGTGCCTTCCTTAAAGGTATTTCCACCCCATCTCATACTGGCGGAATGCCTTCCTTAAAGGTATCTCTACCCCATGCCCTACTGACGGAATGCTCCTAAAGGTATCTCCACCCAGCTCATCAGTGATCCAATAGCGATAATCAAAGATCTTGTATCTCACATCACCCCATGCCCATACTGGTGGAATGCCTTCCTTAAAGGTATCTCTACCCCATGCCCATACTGGCTGAATGCCTTCCTTAAAGGTATTTCACCCCATGCCCATACTGGCGGAATGCCTTCCTCAAAGGTATCTCCACCCATGCCCATACTGGCGGAATCCTTCCTTAGGTATCTCCACCCCATGCCCATACTGGCGGAATGCCTTCCTTAAAGGTATCTCCACCCCATGCCCATACTGGTGGAATGCCTTCCTTAAAGGTTTTGGCCATAAAGGGTTGGAACCCACGATCGCACGTGTGTACAAACCTGTAATGTGCTCATCTTACTTTGATTTGAGGTTGGACCTATCAATCCCAGGGTAGGGGTTGATTGGAGAATTGCACCTACTGATTATTGCCCATTGCCTGCCTTGGTGTGCTAGAGTGAATCTAGACTTGTTTTGATCTCTCTTGTTACCAGAAAGTCCATCTCAGATCTCTGCATTTCGGTAACAAAAGGTTTCTGAGTGCCACCTCTGGCACGTGTGCAATAGGTTCACCACCACTTGTGTAGGGTAAGTTCAGAAAGTATCATCCATACAATACCACAGCGTTTCATAAGGAGTATTTTACTCCATTGTAAATGTATGCCTGCGGGTGTAAAGTACAATGGTGGGTGTAATCTATGACCCGGACGTAATTTTACGGCTTTTGTGCTACAGTTGGAATAATCCACAGTATCAACCCACAAGTTGATAAATTCAACCCACAACAATTAAAGCCCAACAGTAAACGTAAACCAATCATAATATCGGGAAAACAGCGGACCTACCTGCTGGTGTTCCCTTGAGATTCCCCGGTATAGATCATTTATTTAATGATAGACACATTGATTGCAAAATGTGCAGCAGTATTTTTT
The DNA here is from genome assembly GCA_019447015.1 of Hymenochirus boettgeri. Lineage (NCBI taxonomy): Eukaryota > Metazoa > Chordata > Amphibia > Anura > Pipidae > Hymenochirus > Hymenochirus boettgeri. Next base: position 2,260 of record JAACNH010005899.1, read on the forward strand.
TTAGAACACAGTGGTACTTTTTGACTATGGTAAAAAAAATTGATGCAGTCTGTATCGGACAGTATTTTGATACAGCACAGTTTCAACAAATCAATTGAACACTGGCACCCCCTACAGGATATGAAGGCTCTGTGCATAGGTGGACCAGGCTAGTCTGTGTAGTTCAACTCAACCCCTCAGTCAAACTGTCTCTCCAGTATATCCAGCTTCACAAACTAAAAAGTCCATTTACACAGTGACACATTAGATTTCTAGTTACAGAAACAAAACAATATTTTCACCCTTTATTTTTTGAGTTTCTTTAAAATTAACATTATATACTTAATTAATAAGCTATACGTCCATCAGTCCAACCTATTCATCCTCTTAATACCAGTAATTCTCTATATATTTTAGTTTTAGAAACTTATCCAGGCCTTTTTTTAAATATTTAATGAACTTGACATTACCACATCTGCTGGAAGACAGTTCCACAGTTTCACACATTCTCATTGTAAAGAAACCTTTCCTAACCTGAATATGAAACTTCTTTTCTTCCAATCTTAAAGGATGTCCACGAGTCCTCTGATATGACCTATTAGTAAACAATGCACCAGAGAGCTCATTGTATGGCCCATTAATATATTTGGATAAGGTTATCATATCCCCACGCAAATGTCGCTTCTCCAATGTACACAGCCCTAACTTGTCTAATCTGCCTGCATATTCAGCCCCTCCATTCCCCTTATTAATTTAGTTGCCCTTCTCTGAACTGCTTCAATTTCCAAGATGTCCCTTTTGTATATGGGATTCCAAAACTGCACCGCATATTCCAAATGAGGCCTTACCAGTGCCTTGTAAGGGGGAGAATAATATTTTTCTCTCTTGAATCTATTCCCTCTAGATACAACAATATCTTGCTAGCTCTACCGTTGCAACCTGGCATTGTTTGCTGCAGCTAAGTCTGTTATCTACCAGAACCCCCAAATCTTTTTCCATTACAGATGCAAACAGAGTTATTTATGGTGTAAGCAAACAACAGAGGTAATCCTGCACACACCTATGTGGATATAGGTAAGAGTTCGTGCTGAGTGCAATGGCAGACCTGGTTGCAGGTCGTGAATCAGCAAAGGAATAAACACCATGCACATCAGTCTTAAATGTCTTGTGTATTATTTATTGTTGCATACACAGACACACAAGTGTAACGTTTCGGTACGTGAGCTGTACCTTCTTCAGACAATTGATTTATAAACAGATTAAACAGAATTTGCCCAAGTACAGAACCCTGAGGCACTCCGCTTATAACTTAGCCCACATAGATGTAGCTCCATTAACCACCACCTCTGTTTGCGATCCAATAACCAATTCTCTATCCATGAACAAAAGTTTTCTTCTAGAGCAACAGTCCTCAGTTTATACTTTAGTCGCCTATTGGCACAGTATTAAAAGTTTTCACAAAATCCAAATATACCACATCCACTGCTGTGCCTGAGTCCAACTTCTTACTCACTTCTTCATAAAAAACAATTTTGTGCCTTGCCGCACAACATCCTCACCATCGAGGCTCTGGAGAAGACCGGCAGACACTTAGGGGCATATTTATAAAGGATTGTCTTTTTCGCCAAAAATTAGCGCAGCACATCGCAGCGAAAATAGTGCCATTTGGGGCTTCGTTCTTATTTATAAAAAAGCGGAAAAAAAAACACACTTCGCGGCTGAAAAAGGCGAACGGCGCGATAAGAGCGAAAAAGTATCGCAGCGAAAACTTAACGCTCTAAGAAACTGCATTGCGAAAACCATTCGAAACCAGAAAAGCCCACTAGAAAATGATGTCAGTTCAAAATGGCCACCTCACATTTACCAAGAAGTCAGCCATGTCTTATTTAGTCAATCTTCTTAGAATTTCTCAATTGGAATCCAATTTTCTTTTGCACTCACATTCGCCTTTCTAATTGCTTTTCCAAGCATATTCCATTATAATGCGCGGTCACCTTTCTAATGTGCGTTCGCCTTTCTAATGCGCGTTCGCTTTTCCAAGCCATATTCCATTATAATGTCGCGGTCGCCTTTCTAATGTGCGTTCGCCTTTCTAATGCGCGTTCGCCTTTCTAATGTGCGTTCGCTTTCTAATGTCCTTTTCCAAGGCATATTTCATTCTAATGCGCGATCGCCCCTTCTAATGCGCGTTTGCTTTTTCATATTACCCATTAAATGCCTTTTCGCTCAAACAAGACTTTTCACCACCTTCAGGGTCGCGCTAATCTTTCGCTCTTTTTAACGCAAAAAACCACCTTTCGCTCTTTTATAAATCGCGTTATGCCTTTTCGCTCCCTTTTCGCTAAAATTACCATTGCGAAGTAAGGCGAAAAGGGTTTAGCGAAGCTCGCGGAAACGGTTTCGCCATTCGTTAACGCTACCTTATAAATACGTTAACTGTCTTTTTGGCGAAAACCCATGCGAAAAGCGAATGCGAAAACATTTCGCACTTTTCGCTCTTTTATAAATATGCCCCTTAGACTCTCCGTCCAGTGAAGGGTTTGCAAGACTCTCCTTGAAGAAACCTAACACTCAATTTGTTAGCGACCACAGTTCCCCTTTAAAAATAAGCTGAAACCAGTACCTGAGGAAGGGGGCGAGTCTCCCCGAAACGTTATATGGTTTCAGCTTATTATAAGTATGCTGTGAAGGTTCTCATTCATCCAGGTCATGGTATATCTGTTGTATTCAATTGATCAAGTGGAAGTTTTAGTTCTTGAAGACGTTTCGCTAGTCATCCGACTGGCTTTCCCATTCAGAATGAGAATCTGTGGCAATATGTACTCTGGAAAATTCCATTAGCATATCACAGCCAGGGGTTAAGGGCGGCAAGCTCCCTTAGCACAGAGGCGAAGGCTAAAGAAATGAAACATCTCAGAGGAGCCCTTAAAACTTGTGGATATCCAGACTGGGCCTTGTCAAAAGAAGTAGTAGGAAAGAAAAGAACAGGTATACTAACGGAAGGAGAAAAGCAAGACAGGAGGAAGAACATGGTCATCCCATATGTAGCAGGGGTCTCCGAGAAATTACGGTAAGAAGAATTTTCAATAACACTGTATCCCTGTCTGCTTTAAACCAAACAACACACTGAGCAACAATTGGTACATCCGAAAGACCCAATACCAAAACACAAGATAGCAACATCATATACGCAGTGCAGTGCAGTGAAGAATGCTCTAATTTGTATGTGGGGAGACCAAACAGCAACTGCATCAACTTATGGCCCAGCACCAAAGAGCCAATACCTCGGGTCGACTCAGCCGTGTATCTGCATCTTAGGATAAAGGAAAAACCTTTGAATATTGTAATGTTAACATATTGACAAAGGAACGTGACTGGTCACAGAGAGGTGTCAAGGAGGCCATTTATGTAAAAAGAAAGAAACCAAGCCTAATAGAGGTCGCCATGTGCAATGCTGTTGTGACACCTTACCCTGGGCGTTCCTATAACACCTCTTAGCCACTATCCATCACGCCCTTAACACTTGGCTGTGATATTCTAATTGGGATTTCCAGGGTACATATTGCCACAGATTCTTGTACAGGTCATTCTGAATTGAGAAAGCCAGTCGGATACTAGCGAACGAGTCTTCAAGAACTAAACTTCAAGTCCAGTTGATCTAATTGAATACAACAGATATCTTATTATTAAACACTTTCTTATTCTAATTCTGGAAAGGTTCTGTGACTTACCTGTAGTAGCACAGATTTTAGAGTGCCCCGCCAATATATATTCTACAAGGACTCTATACCTATTTATTTAGACTACTTATAGTGATGCGTTAGTGCGTGAGAATCACGCGCAGGTCAGTGTGGGTGGCGACTTGCATGCGATTTACGGAGCGCATCACCATTTCTCTCTGATTACACAATATTGCGTAGATCACATTGCATTAAGACTTGCGTGGCCTTAGCCCAGTGGTGTAACTACTTGCCCGTGGGGCCTGCGAAGGTGGGGGGGAGGGGGGCTTCGACAGTCTCCATGAACAGCTGTTTTTAAACAGCTGATACACATATGCTATTAAGATAAGCGGATCACTGTTCTGCCGTGATTGTCACACAGTATTGGACCAAAGCGAGGGGATGGTTAAGGACGGGGATGCAATTGGGGGGAGGGGTTAGGCTTAATTGGGGGAGTGGGCGTAACTTGTGCTCCCATAGAATCACAACTCCATCGATTAACCTTTTACATACCAGTTAACCTAGGGGATAGAAGTTTACAGAATTTTACATACAGTGATTAGTGGTTCTAAACATATAGAACGTGATCCAGAATCCCATATGCTTACAACAGGGCAACCTTTGCTGGATGCATTAAAGGGACCCGTACAATTGAAACCAGGAAATCGATAATCATTTTTTGTTTAAACTAAAGTTTTTTTTAGACCCAATGGAATTACAGGGTAACTTGGAGTATGGGATAGAAAGCAAACATATGGAGTCACAACAGTGTGTAGTCACTTCACAAGCAGTTGAATACCTTTAAGTGTCAAGGACTATCCATAATAACATACATTACATTCCTTCTGGGTTATTTACCTCATATATGTATATTTAAATAATGACACCATGGGGACCAAATCTTATAGAATTCCCAGGATAAGCTCTAGTAGATATATCAATCTCAGGTGGGAAGTATATCGTTCAGCATTGTCTTCCAGTTGTTACATTTATTATTGTATTGTTATTATTATTGTCCTTCTGGCATACATGAGAGACTCTTAAGGAACATTAGATCGAATTTGTCCCAGATGTCAACTTCTGGTATTCCCAATATACACAATTTGGTACATCACCACCCATATCTTTGTTAAAAGCTTTGTACTTTACTCCAGAATCTATTAACTCGGAAGCAGAGCCACAGGAGGTGCCAAAAACCCGCTGGACTATGTTGGCAAGAGAGAAATATGTGTGAGACATATGGCCATATGTGCTGGGGAGAGATAGGATTAATGTAGCACATACTTCCAATGAGCTGTGGTCCAATAAACTATGTACCCAGCACTCCTCATTACGAAGGTGTGCTTGGTAGGGCATATACTGTATACAGTACTATCAGGGAGATACAATAAAAGTTCTTATTATTAAAACCTGCTGTGATGTAACTGTGATGTAACTATAAGATCTCGGGTTTGGGGGATCGGGGAAAGTTTGTGATCTGGAGTTGGTCATGCCCTTTACAGAAGGCAATACTTTTGTCTCTTACCATATTCCGGGTACACATCTACAGCGGTGTATCCTGTATCCTGAACCGCAGTGTAATCCGATAAGGTATTTAAAGATTTATCCCGCAGAGTCTGATATGTAAGAGCAGTAAGCAAAGACCAAATACCTTTGTTTGGTTTGAAAATGTTGTGACAGGTTTCGATTTGCAATGTTGATTTTATTTCTCTAGGGCTATACTATGACCGTTTACTGTATTCTTTATTGTCAATGGTAGAATTTTAAATACAACTGGTTATCCACAAAAGGGGGGCTGTGGGAGCTCCTGTGCAGAATTACTTTATAACATATAGTGGAAGTGCTACTGATCTGAACAAAACATTAGAGCAAACAGAAAAGAGATGATCAATCACATTCCTGGGGCCCATATACATAATATCTATGCTAGTGCAAACAGTAAAAACATGGGGGGTTTTAGTTACAATTTTATGCATAAAAGTAAAAAGCCTTCCAACCACGTCAAGGTAACCCCACGGGATGTTTGGCTTCATCATGCCACCATAGCCTTTACTCTAAGGGGCACTAAAGTCTTCTCTCCATTGACCTGATGTTTTGTTGTTTTTTTTTTTCCGATTCAAGGGTCACTGATTGATAAATATATGTGGGACATATAAAACTACATCTCAATGCAGTAATGAAACAATGGACTAGAGATGGGCAAAAGAAGAAAGTTCTTCTTTCCCCCACGATCGGGCAATTGTCGGGTTTTTTGCACGCTAACGATACATTCGAGGGTTAACAAAATCACCCGCTACATTGTAGTATTACCAAAATCGACTGAACATTCGAGGGTTATCAAACTTGAACGCTACATTCCAAGGTTCCCAAACAATAAATTTGAGTTTTCCTAAATTGAGGGCTGAATTCGAGGGTTACCAAACGATACATTCGAGGGTTACTTTAATCGACAGCTACATTCAAGGTTTACCAAATTATACATTCGAGGGTTAACGAATTGACCCCTACAATCAAGGGTTGCTTAACTCGAAAGCTACATTCAAAGTTTACCAAACAATACATTCAAGGGTTACCGAAATCGAACCGATACATTTCAGTCACCAAAATCCACCACTTCATTCGAGGGTTACTGAACAATACATGAGGATTACTGAAATCGATGATAAATTTGAGGGTTATCATATTCGAACATTACATTCGAGGGTTACTGACTTGTGAATTTGCTATAAAAAAGTATATATAAAATAAAAGTCAGCGAGTTTGGAAAACCCAGAACCCACAGTTCACCCATAAATTTGGCCTGAACTCAGGTTGGGTCCATCACTACAATTGACATGTAATTATGGAAGGGGGGGGGGGCGGAGCAATATGGCGCTGTGAGCAGTCGTGCTTTGAGGGAGCTCCGCATGAGAAGATTTCTCTAAACGATTTCTACACGCCTACAACGATGTAACTACCCCAAGTTGGGGACAATCTCAAATGAGAACCACCACACTTAAGCCAAATCCCTCAACGCTGCAGAATGGCCGAAAAACTCGCTAATACCAGCGCATAGTAAACCAAGATGGCGGCTCCCGAACGCGAGACCATGCGGCCGCAACCACAAACTACTAACCCAGCTACACCAATTGCCACGAGGTCCACAGTACTAGATGTGGAGACGGTTGAAGACCCAGTCCATCTGACCCACAGAAGACTGAGATATTACAGCAATATTGGAGACTAAGACTACCCTCACGGTTCTTATTGAGGAAATGAAATTGATGTAGGCTTGGTGAGGCACGATCTCCAATCCTTCGTCAACGGGTGAGCGAAGTGGAGGACAGAGTTCCCAGGTAGAGGATCAGAGCCACAGGTTATATCGGACATGGATACGGTTTAAAAACGCAAATGGCGTTGTTACAGGCCAAAGCGGACGATCTCAAAATCGAGCACAGCGGCAAAATCTAAGATTTATCGGTATCCCAGAGGGAACCGAAGGCGCCCAGCCGGAGCAATTTTTGGAAAGGTGGCTAACCGACAATTGGATCTACAGCGCTGTCACATACCTTCGCGATTGAACGCGCGCACAGAGTTCATGCCAGGCCCCGCCACCGGGCGTCAGACCAAGGCCTCTGATCGCCCGCTTACTCAATTGTAGAGACAGAGACCTTATACTTCGCCTGGCAAGAAACAAGAGAGATTGTGTGAATTCAGTGTGTCCATCTTTCCCGATTTCTCCATAGAGCTCCAGAAAAGACGGGCAACGTACCTGGAAGATAAAAGACGGCTGAAGTTGGCAGGAATTACCTATTCCATGTTCTACCCTGCTAAATTATGTGTGGCACACAATAACCATACCCATTTCTTGAGACCCTGACGGCAGCCCTGGAGTGGCTGGAGGCCCACCCCCCACCCCTGGCGAACACCCTACTTCGGTAGGCCATGCACCCTTGATTTTGTTTTTATTGCCCACCAATCAATCCTTGTCTGTCCACCCCATGCCCATACTGGTGGAATGCCTTCCTTAAAGGTATCTCCACCCCATGCCCATACTGACAGAATGCCTTCCTTAAAGGTATCTCCACCCCATGCCCATACTGACAGAATGCCTTCCTTAAAGGTATCTCACCCCATGCCCATACTGACAGAATGCCTTCCTTAAAGGTATCTCACCCCCTGCCCTACTGACAGAATGCCTTCCTTAAAGGTATCTCCACCCCATGCCCATACTGACAGAATGCCTTCCTTAAAGGTATCTCCACCCCATGCCCATACTGGTGGAATGCCTTCCTTAAAGGTATCTCCACCCCATGCCCATACTGACAGAATGCCTTCCTTAAAGGTATCTCCACCCCATGCCCATACTGACGGAAAGCCTTCCTTAAAGAATATCTCCACCCTATGCCCATACTGGCTGAATGTCTTCCTTAAAGAATATCTCCACCCTATGCCCATACTGGCTGAATGTCTTCCTTAAAGAATAAATCCACTCCATGCCCATACTGACAGAATGCCTTCCTTAAAGGTATCTCCACCCCTTGCCCATACTGACGGAAAGCCTCTTTTAAAGAAATACTCCACCCCATGCCCATACTGGCGGAATGCCTTCCTTAAAGGTATCTCCACCCCATACCCATACAGATGGAATGCCTTCCTTAAAGGTATCTCCACCCCATGCCCATAGTGACGGAATGCCTTCCATAAAGGTATCTCCACCCCATGCCCATAGTGACGGAATGCCTTCCTTAAAGGTATCTCCACCCCATGCTCATACTGGCAGAATGCCTTCCTTAAAGGTATCTCCACCCCATGCCCATACTGGCAGAATGCCTTCCTTAAAGGTATCTCCACCCCATGCACATACTGGCAGAGTGCCTTCCTTAAAGGTATTTCCACCCCATGCTCATACTGGCGGAATGCCTTCCTTAAAGGATCTAACCCCATGCCCATACTGGCGGAATGCCTTCCTTAAAGGTTCTCACCCCATGCCCATACTGGTGGAATGCCTCCTTAAAGGTATCTCTACCCCATGCCCATACTGGCTGAATGCTCCTTAAAGGTATCCACCCCATGCCCATACTGGCGGAATGCCTTCCTCAAAGGTATCTCCACCCCATGCCCATACTGGCGGAATGCCTTCCTTAAAGGTATCTCCACCCCATGCCCATACTGGCGGAATGCCTTCCTTAAAGGTATCTCCACCCCATGCCCATACTGGTGGAATGCTTCCTTAAAGGTTTTGGCCGATAAAGGGTTGGAACCCACGATCGCACGTGTTACAAACCTGTAATGTGCTCATCTTACTTTGATTTGAGGTTGGAACCTATCAATCCCAGGGTGGGGGTGATTGGAGAATTGCACCTACTGATTATATGCCCATTGCCTGCCTTGGTGTGCTAGAGTGAATCTAGACGTTTTTGATCTCTCTTGTTACCAGAAAGTCCATGTCTCACTGCATTTCTGGTAACAAAGGTTTCTGAGTGCCACCTCTGGCACGTGTGCAATAGGTTCACCACCACTTGTGTAGGGTAAGTTCAGAAAGTATCATCATACAATACCACAGCGTTTCATAAGGAGTATTTTACTCTGCAATTGTAAATGTATGCCTGCGGGTGTAAAGTACAATGGTGGGTGTAAATCTATGACCGCGGACGTAATTTTAGGCTGCTTTGTGCAGCAGTTGGAATAATCCACAGTATCAACCCACAAGTTGATAAATTCAACCCACAACAATTTAAGCCCAACAGTAAACGGTAAACCAATCAAATCGGGAAAACAGCGGACCTACCTGCTGGTGTTCCCTTGAGATTCCCCGGTATGATCATTTATTTAATGATAGACAATTGATTGCAAAATGTGCAGCAGTATTTTTTTTAGAACACAGTGGTACTTTTTGACTATGGTAAAAAAAATTGATGCAGTCTGTATCGGACAGTATTTTGATACAGCACAGTTTCAACAAATCAATTGAACACTGGCACCCCCTACAGGATATGAAGGCTCTGTGCATAGGGTGGACCAGGCTCAGTCTGTGTAGTTCATCAACCCCATCAGTCAAACTGTCTCTCCAGTATATCCAGCTCACAAACTAAAGAAAGTCCATTTACACAGTGACACATTAGATTTCTAGTTACAGGAACAAACATATTGTCACCCTGTAATTGTGTGGAGTTACTTTAAAATTTAACATAGAACATAGTAATTAGGTTGAATAAAGACATACGTCCATCAAGTCCAACCTATTCATCCTCTTAATACCAGTAATCTCTAATATTTAGTTTTAGAAACTTATCCAGGCCTTTTTTTAAGCTATTTAATGAAATTGACATTACCACATCTGCTGGAAGACAGTTCCACAGTTTCACCATTCTCATTGTAAAGAAACCTTTCCTAACCTGAATATGAAACTTCTTTTCTTCCAACTTAAAGGATGTCCACGAGTCCTCTGATATGACCTATTAGTAAACAATGCACCAGAGAGCTCATTGTATGGCCATAATATATTTGGATAAGGTTATCATATCCCCACGCAAATGTCGCTTCTCCAATGTACACAGCCCTAACTTGTCTAATCTGCCTGCATTATCAAGCCCCTCCATTCCCCTATTAATTTAGTTGCCCTTCTCTGAACGCTTCAATTTCCAAGATGTCCCTTTTGTATAGGGATTCCAAAACTGCACCGCCTATTCCAAATGAGGCCTTACCAGGTGCTTGTAAAGGGGGAGAGAATATTTTCTCTCTTGATCTATTCCCCTCTCTGATACAAGACAATATCTTGCTAGCTCTAGCCTTGCAACCTGGCATTGTTTGCTGCAGCTAAGTCGTTATCTACCGAACCCCCAAATCTTTTTCCAACGATGCAAACAGAGTTATTTATGTGTAAGCAAACAACAGAGGTAATCCTGCACACACCTATGTGGATATAGGTAAGAGTTCGTGCTGAGTGCAATGGCAGACCCTGGTTGCAGGTCGTGAATCAGCAAAGGAATAAACACCATGCACATCAGTCTTAAATGTCTGTGATTTATTATTGTTGCATACACAGAGTACACCAAAGTGTAACGTTTCGGTACGTGAGCTGTAATCTCAGACAATTGATTTATAAACAGATTAAACAGAGTTGCCCAAGTACAGAAACCTGAGGCACTCCGCTTATAACTTTAGCCCACATAGATGTAGCCTCATTAACCACCACTCTCTGTTGCGATCCATAACCAATTCTCTATCCATGAACAAAAGTTTTCTTCTAGAGCAACAGTCTCAGTTTATACTTTAGTCGCCTATGTGGCACAGTATTAAAAGTTTTCACAAAATCCAAATATACCACATCCACTGCTGTGCCTGAGTCCAACTTCTTACTCACTTCTTCATAAAAAACAATTTTGTGCCTTGCCGCACAACATCCTCACCATCAGAGGCTCTGGAGAAGACCGGCAGACACTTAGGGGCATATTTATAAAGGATTGTCTTTTTCGCCAAATATTAGCGCAGCACATCGCAGCGAAAATAGTGCCATTTGGGGCTTCGTTCTTATTATAAAAAGCGGAAAAAAAAAACACACTTCGCGGCTGAAAAAGGCGAACGGGCGCGATAAAGAGCGAAAAAGTATCGCAGCGAAAACTTAACGCATCTAAGAAGACTGCATTGCGAAAACCATTCGAAACCAGAAAAGCCCACTAGAAAATGATGTCAGTTCAAAATGGCCACCTCAATTTACCAAGAAGTCAGCCATGTCTTATTAGTCAATCTTCTTAGAATTTCTCAATTGGAATCCAATTTTCTTTGCACTGCACATTGCCTTTCTAATGTGCTTTTCCAAGGCATATTCCATTATAATGCGCGGTCACCTTTCTAATGTGCGTTCGCCTTTCTAATGCGCGTCGTCTTTTCCAAGCCATATTCCTATTAATGCGCGGTCGCTTTCTAATGTGCGTTGCCTTTCTAATGCGCGTTCGCCTTTCTAATGTGCGTTCGCCTTTCAATGTCGCTTTCCAAGGCATATTTCATTCTAATGCGCGATCGCCTTCTAATGCGCGTTTGCTTTTTCATATACCCATTAGAATGCCTTTTCGCTCAAACAATGACTTTTCACCACCTTCAGGGTCGCGCTAATCTTTCGCTCTTTTTAACGCAAAAAACCACCTTCGCTCTTTTATAAATCGCGTTAGCCTTTTCGCTCTTTTCGCTAAAATTACATTGCGAAGTAAGGCGAAAAGGGTTTAGCGAAGCTCGCGGAAACGGTTTCGCCATTCGTTAACGCTACCTTTATAAATAGCGTTAACTGTCTTTTTGGCGAAAACCCATGCGAAAAGCGAATGCGAAAACATTTCGCTACTTTTCGCTCTTTTATAAATATGCCCCTAGACTCTGCGTCAGTGAAGGGTTTGCAAGGACTCTCCTTGAAGAAATCCTAACACTCAATTTGTTAGCAGACCACAGTTCCCCTTTAAAAATAAGCTGAAACCGGACCTGAGGAAGGGGGCGAGTCTCCCCGAAACGTAATATGGTTTCAGCTTATTATTAAAGTATGCTTGTGAAGGTTCTCATTCATCCAGGTCATGGTATATCTGTTGTATTCAATTAGATCAAGTGGAAGAGTTTAGTTCTTGAAGACGTTTCGCTAGTCATCCGACTGGCTTTCCCAATCAGAATGAGAATCTGTGGACTATTGTACTCTGGAAAATTCCAATTAGCATATCACAGCCAGGTGTTAAGGGCGGCAAGCTCCCTTAGCACAGAGGCGAAGGCTAAAGAAATGAAACATCTCAGAGGAGCCCTTAAAACTTGTGGATATCCAGACTGGGCCTTTGTCAAAAGAAGTAGTAGGAAAGAAAAGAACAGGTATACTAACAGGGAAGGAGAAAAGCAAGACAGGAGGAAGAACATGGTCATCCCATATGTAGCAGGGGTCTCCGAGAAATTACGGTTAGAAGAATTTTCAATAAACACTGTATCCCTGTCTGCTTAAACCAAACAACACACTGAGGCAACAATTGGTAAATCCGAAAGACCCAATACCAAAACACAAGAAAGCAACATCATATAGCAGTGCAGTGCAGTGAAGAATGCTCTAATTTGTATGTGGGGGAGACCAAACAGCAACTGCATCAACGTATGGCCCAGCACACAGAGCCAATACCTCGGGTCAGGACTCAGCCGTGTATCTGCATCTTAAGGATAAAGGAAATACCTTTGAATATTGTAATGTTAACATATTGACAAAGGAAAGTGATGGTTCAAGAGAGGTGTCAAGGAGGCCATTTATGTAAAAAGAAAGAAACCAAGCCTAAAAAGAGGTCTGCCATGTGCAATGCTGTTGTGACACCTTACCCTGGGCGTTCCATAACACCTCTAGCCACTATCCAATCACGCCCTTAACACTGGCTGTGATATTCTAATTGGGATTTTCCAGGGTACATATTGTGCCACAGATTCTTGTACAGGTCATTGAATTGAGGAAGCCAGTCGGATGACTAGGGAAACGTCTTCAGAACTAAACTTCAAGTCCAGTTGATCTAATTGAATACAACAGATATACTTATTATTAAAGCACTTTATTCTAATTCTGGAAAGGTTCTGTGACTTACCTGTAGTAGCACAGATTTTAGAGTGCACCGCCAATTATATATTTCTAAGGACTCTATACACTAATATTAGACTACTTATAGTGATGCGTTAGTGCGTGAGAATCACAGCGCAGGTCAGTGTGGGTGGCGACATTGCATGCGATTTACGGAGCGCATCACCATTTCTCTCTGATTACACAATATTGCGTAGATCACATTGCATTAAGACTTGCGTGGCCTTAGCCCAGTGGTGTAACTACTTGCCCGTGGGGCCTGCGAAGGTGGGGGGGAGGGGGGCTTCGACAGTCTCCATGAACAGCTGTTTTTAAACAGCTGATCACACATATGCTATTAAGATAAGCGTGATCAGCTGTGTCTGCCGTGATGTCACACAGTAAGTGGACCAAAGCGAGGGATGGTTAAGGACGGGGATGCAATTGGGGGGAGGGGTTAGGGGCTTAATTGGGGGAGTGGGCGTAACTTGTGCTCCCATAGAATCACAAAGCTCCATCAGATTAACCTTTTACATACCAGTTAACCTAGGGGATAGAAGTTTACAGAATTTTACATACAGTGATTAGTGGTTCTAAACATATAGAACAGTGATCAGAATCCCAGATTGCTTACAACAGGGCAACCTTTGCTGGATGCAATTAAAGGGACCCGTACAATTGAAACCAGGAAATCGATAATCATTTTTTGTTTAAACTAAAGTTTATTTTTAGACCCAATGGAATTACAGGGGTAACTTGGAGTATGGAGAGATAGAAAGCAAACTATGGAGTCACAACATGTGTAGTCACTCAAAGCATGAATACCTTTAAGTGTCAAGGACGTATCCAAAAACAACATACATCATTTCCTTCTGGGGTATTTTACCTCATATATGTATATTTAAATAATGACACCATGGGGACCAAATCTTATAGAATTTCCCAGGATAAGCTCTATTGAGATATATCAATCTCAGGTGGGAAGTATATCGTCAGCATTGTCTTCCAGTTGTTACATTTATTATTGTATTGTTATTATTATGTCCTTCTGGCATACATGAGAGACTCTAAGGAACAAGATCGAATTTGTCCCAGATGGCAACTTTTGGTATTCCAATATACACAATTTGGTACATCACCACCCAATATTCTTGTTAAAAGCTTTGTACTTACTCCAGAATCTATTAACTGGAAAGAGCCACAGGAGGTGCCAAAAACCCGCTGGACTATGTTGGCAAGAGGGAAATATGTGGAGACATATGTGCCATATGTGCTGGGGAAGAGAGGATTAATGTAGCACATACTTCCAAGAGCTGTGGTCAAATAAACTATGTACCAGCACTCCTCATACAGAAGGAAGTGGTTGGTAGGGGCATATACTGTATACAGTACTATCGGGGAGTACAATAAAAGTTTATTATTATAAAACCTGCTGTGATGTAACTGTGATGAAATAAAGATCTCGGGGTTTGGGGGGATCGGGGAAAGTTTGTGATCTGGAGTTGGTCATGCCCTTTACAGAGGCAAATACTTGTCTCTTACCATATTCCGGGTACACATCTACAGCGGTGATCCTGATCCTGAACCGCAGTGTATCCGATAAGGTATTTAAAGATTTATCCCGCAGAGTCTGATATGTAAGAGCAGTAAGCAAAGACAAATACCTTTGTTTGGTTTGAAAATGTTGTGACAGGTTTCGATTTGCAATGTTGATTTTATTTCTCTAGGGCTATACTATGACCGTTTTTACTGTATTCTTTATTGTCAATGGTAGAATTTATAAATACAACTGGTTATACACAAAAGGGGGGCTGTGGGAGCTCCTGTGGCAGAATTACTTTATAACATATAGTGGAAGTGTACTGATCTGAACAAAACATTAGAGCAAACAAGAAAAGAGATGATCAATGCACATTCCTGGCCCCATATATCATATATCTATGCTAGTGCAAACAGTAAAACATGGGGGGTTTTAGTTACAATTTTATGCTAAAAGTAAAAAGCCTTCCAACCACGTCAAGGTAACCCCACGGGATGTTTGGCTTCATCATGCCACCATAGCCTTTACTCAGGGGCACTAAAGTCTTCATTCTCATTGACCTGATGTGTTGTGTTGTTTTTTTTTCCGATTCAAGGGTCACTGATGATAAATATATGTGGGACAATAAAAACTACATCTCAATGCAGTAATGAAACAATGGACTAGGATGGGCAAGAAAGAAAGAAAGTTCTCTTTCCCCACGATCGGGCAATTGTCGGGTTTTTTGCACGCTAACGATACATTCGAGGGTTAACAAAATCACCCGCTACATTGTAGTATTACCAAAATCGACTGCTACAATTCGAGGGGGTATCAAACTTGAACGCTACATTCCAAGGTTCCCAAACAATAAATTTGAGTTTTACCTAAATTGAGGGCTGAATTCGAGGGTTACCAAACGATAC
Organism: Hymenochirus boettgeri; assembly: GCA_019447015.1. Taxonomy (NCBI): domain Eukaryota; kingdom Metazoa; phylum Chordata; class Amphibia; order Anura; family Pipidae; genus Hymenochirus; species Hymenochirus boettgeri. The sequence continues at coordinate 17,944 of JAACNH010005899.1, forward strand.
ATTCGAGGGTTACTTTAATCGACAGCTACATTCAAGGTTTACCAAATTATACATTCGAGGGTTAACGAAATTGACCCTACAATCAAGGGTTGCTTAACTCGAAAGCTACATTCAAAGTTTACCAAACAATACATTCAAGGGTTACCGAAATCGACCGATACATTCAGGGTCACCAAAATCACCACTTCATTCGAGGGTTACTGAACAATACATTCGAGGATTACTGAAATCGAAGTAAATTTGAGGGTTTCATATTCGAACATTACCTCGAGGGTTACTGACTTGTGAATTTGCTATAAAAAAGATATATTAAATAAAAGTCAGCGAGTTTGGAAAACCCAGAACCCACAGTTCACCCATAAAATTTGGCCTGAACTCAGGTTTGGGTCATCACTACAATTGACATGTAATTATAGGAAGGGGGGGGGGGCGGAGCACAGATGGCGCTGTGAGCAGTCGTGCTTTGAGGGAGCTCGCATGAGAAGATTATCCTAAACGATTTCTACACGCCTACAAACGATGTAACACCCCAAGTTGGGGACAATCTCAAATGAGAACACACCACACTTAAGCCAAATCCCTCAACGCTGCAGAAATGGCCGAAAAACTCGCTAAATACCAGCGCATAGTAAACCAAGATGGCGGCTCCCGACGCCGAGAACCATGCGGCCGCACCACACAAAACTAATAACCAGTACACCAAGCCACGAGGTCACAGTACTAGATGTGGAGACGGTTGAAGACCCAGTCCAATCTGACCCACAGAGACATGAGAATATACAGGCAATATTGGAGACTAAGACTACCCTCACGGTTTATTGAGAAATGAAATTGATGTAGGGTTGGTGAGGACACGATCTCCAATCCCTTCGTCAACGGGTGAGCGAAGTGGAGGACAGATGTCCCAGGTAGAGGATCAGATGCCACAGGTTATATCGGACATGGATACGGTTTTAAAACGCAAATGGCA
>JAACNH010005900.1:0-18902 GCA_019447015.1 Hymenochirus boettgeri
TCCACTTCCTATATAATGATTGAAAGGAAATTACATCACTTATTTCCTTATAACCCATTCAGTAATTAACCAACACATGACTGTTTACAATTTCATAACTTCAGTGTAGAATTCTATTACTCATACATATCTTTGTCCTAACCCACAGCGCATAGCCTACAGGGAAAAACAGGATTAATTCCATACCCAATACACACACTCACAGAAATAAAAACAAATCATAGTCTCTATTGAGACCATGCGGTGTCAGTGAGTTCAACCTGTGAACCCACCACACTTCCCTTTGCCTTAATCTCTGTACTCGGTCTCCTCCACGCCGTGGCACAGTAACAAATTCCAGTGCCATATATCTCAAGTCAGAGTCACTTGGCCTCCTGCTTGTAATATTTGAGACCGGTAATCTATCGTCCCTCTGTCTGTGATATCCTGACTTCAGGGGTTGTGTGGTTTCCCCACATACAATTTTTGGCAAGGACACCACAGCACATAAACCACATAGGAAGTATCACATGTCATACTATATTTCATTTTGAAAACCTCTCCAGTCTGGGGGTGGGTGAATTCCTGTCCTTTGTGCACAAATTTACACTGTGCACAACGTAGACACGGAAAACTCCCATTTTTATTCCCATAAAAGTAACCCTTTTTTCTTTCGGGGGGACATATTCAGATCTTACTAAGAGTCGACCCACCATACGACCTTTTCTATATGAGATCCTCGGGGCTCTTGAATTCCTCTACCTCTGGGTAGGCATTCTTAAGGACATCCAGTGTCTCCTCACAATCTGGCCAATCCTGTCACTGCCACCCCCAAAATCCATAACAGCAGAATAACGTTTATCTTTAGTTTTTGTCACCACCTGTCTTGTTTCGGAAAAAACTTTTTTCTAGCTGTCGTGAGCAGTCCCTCTGGGTAACCCCTATTTTGTAATTTCTGCATAGTCGCTTGTACCTGGATCTCCCTTTTTTCAGGGTCCGAAACTATCCTATTGACTCTCTTCAACTGCCCCACAGGTATCGCTTTTTAACATACTGGGGATGGAAGCTCTTATACGAAAGCAGTTGGTTTTGATCAGTCGCCTTCGTATAGAGCTCCGTATGTATACCCATATCCTTTGATACTCTCACATCCAAAAAACTAATTGTATGAAAATCATAATTCAGAGTATATTTAATATCTGGATGTATGGCATTCAAGAATGTAAAGAACTCCTCCAGGGATCCAATGCCGGTGAAGAACTTTTAGCACTAAAGAACTTGCAAGACAAAGAGGACATTGTCATTAAGCCCTCCGATAAGGGGGGTGCTATTGTTGTTTTGGATGTTATATATTACGAACAAGAGATCATTAAGCAATTATCGGATAGGGATGTGTATAGGGAGGTTTCTGTTGATCCCATGTGGGACATTAAGCGCAAAATGGATGATTTCATCTCTGAAATGTACAGAGATGGAATTATTGCGGAAGATGTGAAAAAATACCTCACAGTGGAACACCCCAGAATTCCGACTTTATATACCCTGCCCAAGGTTCACAAGAACCCTGTCCAACCACCTGGAAGGCCTATTGTATCGGGTGTAGTGTTGGACAGGGTTCTTGCCCCATTGGTTCGGGGTATCAGATCGTTTATCCTGGACACCTCTGACTTTTTAAAAAAGGTTAGGGGTGTTGAGGTGGAGAATTGGGAAGAGGTCATATTTGTAACCCTCGATGTGGCATCCTTATATACCTCTATCCCCCATATTCAGGGGATAGAGGCATCTGTGAGTTTGCTCACATTAAGTGGTTTATATGACGAGGACCAAATTCGATTCTTTAGACAATGTCTTGAATTAATATTGCATAACAATTATTTTTCTTTTGGTGGTAGGTTCTACATTCAGCAGAGGGGCACTGCCATGGGATCCAATCCGCTCCTGCCTATGCCAATGCCTTCATGGCGTGGCTAGAGGATGACTTTGTCTATGTGTCTCCACTATTTAGCAGACATTGTCTGTCGTGGGGGAGATACATAGACGACGTCTTCCTACTATGGCGTCTTCCTACAATTAGTTTTTTGGATGTGAGTGTATCAAAGCATATGGGTATACATACGGAGCTCTATACGAAGGCGACTGATCGAAACCAGCTGCTTTCGTATAAGAGCTTCCATCCCGGGTATGTTAATAAAGTGATACCTGTGGGGCAGTTGAAGAGAGTCAATAGGGTAGTTTCGGACCCTGAAAAAAGGGAGACCCAGGTACAAGCGACTATGCCCTGGTAATTAGGACCATGTGTGCTTTATATTTCCTTTTTTAAATCCTAACAAATACCTCAAAAACCATTCAATTATTAATGGTTTCTTTCATCCTGTTTCCCAAGTACCTTGTGGTGGTGATATAAGCCCATCAAGTCTAAAAGGATTGTTTAAATAAGAATTTGGCACAGGGAGGTGCAACCAGAAGCAGAGAAGCTTGAGAAGAACAGAAGGAGCAGCAGAAACAATAACAATAACATACATTTTAGACAACTAATAAGATTTTGAAGGTTAAAATTAAGCAGTTTGGATCATGACATGTTAATTCAACTGGAACTTAATTTGTTATTAGACTTTCATTCTCCTTTAATTTACATAGCCATATTTCATCACAAGTAAGGAAAAAAGATCTTATGGGGTTTGTTTGCAGGAGTCTACAAATCGGGAAAAAGTTTTGGCTCAGCCATTGAAACCAACATTACAAACTAGATTTGATGTTGAACCAGATTTTGACACTGAAATTCCGTAGTTCGCCATCAAAATTGCATCAGTAGTTTTTTTAATGTGGAGTGGGACCTAAACCAAGTTCAGCTCAAAACTCCAGCACTGTTCCTAATCACTAAACAATAAATAATATACATTCATTTTTCACAGGAAGGCAAAAAAAACAACAACCGTATAATAAAGAAAAAAAATATTCTCCCTGACTCCAAGTGCAATTGGAAATAGTATTCCCTGGATAACTCTACTTTATGTATCAATACCTGTAACCTGCAACATTCCTGGTTTGCAGAAACACATCCAGCTTCTTTTTGAAACTATCCATACCATAACTACGTCCACTGGAAGACAGTCCATAGTTTTACTGTTCTGACAAGAGAAAAACCCTTTCTGAACTTGAAAACTAAACTTCTTTTCTTCAAGTCTTATGGGATGTCGTGTGTGCTCTGACATGTTCTATTGGCGAACAATGCCCCAAATAGTGTATGTATTGCCCGTTAATATATTTATAAACAGTTATCATATCCCCACTCAAGGCATTTTTTCTCTAGTGTACTTAATTGTAACTTATGTCTTCATATTCAAGCTTCCCATTCCTTTATTATTTTAGTTGCCCTTTCTGAGCCCTCTCCATTTCAAAGATGTCCTTTTGTACACAGGATTCCAAAACTGCACTGCATATTCTCAATGAGGCCTTACCAATGCGTTGTAAGAGAGGGAGAATAACATTTTTGTCCCTTAAACTTTACCTCTCTTATACAAGACAATATCTTGCTGGCTCTAGCTGTGCTGCCTGGCACTGCTTGCTACCTTTAAGTTTATTATCCTCCAAAACTCCAAGATCCCTTTCCAACAGGGATTCACTTAACACAGCTGTTTATAGTATAAGTAGCACAAGGATTTTTTAGTCCATAATGCATCACCTTACATTTATCAACATTGAATCTCATCTGCCACTTAGCAGCCCAATGGGACAATCTATCTAGATCCACCAGCAACGATTGCACATCCTTGAAGTTTTTAATGGTCCACAAAGTTTTGTGTCGTCAGAAAACCCAGAAACCTTGCTGACAATACCAACGTCCAAAATATTAATAAACAAATTAAATAGAAGCGGTCCAACACCATACTTTAGTCCATATTGATGAAGCCTCATTACAACTTACTTCTTGCTCTTCTAATATTTCTTCTTTTAATATTATTATTTGATTTTCTTGATCTACTGAACATCTTAATCCCATTAATGGGACTGTGGGCTATTTTATTTAGAACAGCTTACCTATAGGTAAGGAAGTACAATGGAGACAGTATATGTAACATCTGTCCTATTGTATCACAGCATTGCTGTAAACAAATCATCATAATGTTTGCTTTACCTTTGTATGAAATATTTATGATTATGTCATTATAAAGCACCACGGAATATGTTGGCCTATATAAATCAATAATAAATAATAATAATAATAATAATAATGTCACAGTTTAGCTCAAATATATTTGGCTGTAATATAAAAACGATCATTATTTCCAATGATTAATTTTATTTATCAAACAGATCATTGTATCATAGTCTGTGCTTGCATGTTACAAATGACCAATCCCAGAGATTAATCCTTTCCTATATAAAATTTATTTTGAGGACTTTGAGGAGTTCAGTTTCGGACAGAACATCGTCGGATCCGGGTACAACTCAGACCCGGATTCCATCTCTACTGGCGAGGAAGACTGGATAATGAAGCGCACATATAGACAATGACCTCCAAATTGTTGCTGTTTTAGCATGAGCCTGCTTTCGCAATGTTTGATATGGTTAGTGCTTGGACAGACAATTGACAAGTGAAATGGTCTGGACATCAACCTTTTGTTGGAAAAAGTATGAAATCCATTCCTGCGTAAAAATCCACAGGATTAGTGGCAGCTATGTGGGTTTTATAAAAGTCATCGACACAGCTGCTGCAAGCAATTAATATTGCATTTTCTGCATTCAGTGTTAAAGTTATACATGGTCGGAAGACTGGGGGAAAGACTGGGATGTTTACCTAGAACAACAAGCATTGTATCCAATGTGGGGGGGGGGTTGCTTGCGACTCTTTTACACCATGCAACACAGGCACTTTTTACCATTGTAAAACCTTCATTTTAAAAGGTATAATGAATTGGTTATAGACAGCCATTAAATGCTGCTGTTTTAATTTAACTGGTTTTTTTATTATTATTATTTCCGTTTTACTGGATTAGGCCGACTGTATATTGACAAAAACTGAATTATATTTCATTAGTCGATAGTCTTTGTCAGATATTTAACACTTTCCAGTTCTAAAAATAGACAAACGGAAGTATTATACACTGTGTAAAGCAGTGAAGCAGTAATAGACCTAATTCTAAAGAGCCCGAGGTGCCCCTAAGTCAATAAAATAAACCCGTGCCATTTGCTTCCTTTCTCTTTAAGAAGGATTTAGCGCACGTACTAGATCAAGGGAGAATGCTATGTTCCTGTGTATTTCAGCTTTTCATTCATTAAAAACTTTCAGATCCTTTACTCATTAGTACATTCGCTATTTGGCTAGATCATTATTTTATGAATATGATACTATGATTCTCACATGTCAGTATTTCTTTCTGTTTTTTGCTTTATTTTCATTTTCAAGTCTTTTTCAAAATTATAATTATGCTGTAATTGGGATTCATCACTGCTTCTCTGAAGCAGGGAGCAGGATAATCATTTAATGTTTTATTCTGTCAATGCTAATGTTTTGCTAGAAGCATCCTTAAAGATCCTACTGGAAAAAGCTGCAATTCATCCTCTTGAGACATTTTATAAATGTTTCTATTTACAGGATGCACTTAGAAAATACTCTGCTAATATAAAGATTAAGTTAGAAGATTGTTATTGCTTCTATATCTTGTTCTGTCATAGGTTGGGATATCATGAAAAACACTGTAAGCAAACTGACTATTATTGCTGTCTTATTCCTGCAACACATTTGGAACTACTGTAGAAGTATTAAAAGTAGTAAGATAACAGATTAACAGGGCTTCCCACTGCAACTGATTTTCTCCCTGCACATTGACATCGGGGGTCACCTTTTATGGGACTATACTGACAGTAATTAGCTGCCATTAAGTTAAAAAAAAAAAAAAATGTTGTATTTACCCATAACTGGAAATTATAATTTCTTCTGAACACCTTTCCATACCATTTTTTTTATCTGTTTCCCAGTTTTTTTAGATCAAATCTGAGCATCCTACATTTCAGGTGTCAATCAAGAGCCTAATATCATAAAATCTTTTGCGGTGTGCAGTTGGTATGTGTGAAATGTGTGTTGTGGGAAATTCCTCTCCCAATGCTAGCTCATGTGATTACTGAGCATCTTTGTCCTCACAGTGAGTTGTGTTGATTAAAGGTATCTCCAAAGGTTAAAACCACTTTTTGCTATTCACTTTTATTGAAGAATGAGAGGTAAAGGAGCTCTGTCTTACCTCCTGTTCTTGAATAAAACGTTCAGAAGCCGGGAATAAGGTTAAGCAACTTACCTGGTCTCTTGCTCCTCTGTCTTGTCCTCTGACAGGTCCCGAGGACTCTGTATTCTATGCACATGCGCGTAGAGTACTAAGTCTGTTGGGCCTGTAAGATGATTTAGATTGGATATCTAAAGAAATAGGGGGCAGACCAACAAAAAAATTATACAGTGGTGGTTGGAAAGAATTAGTTTCCCTTAATGGGCAATTTAAAAAACTTTTTCAGTATAAATGCCCTTTAACAATCAGACAAACATTTTTAACGGATTCTGTCCAATAACGGTTAATTTGTGAATGATCAGACATTAGTTCACCTCTGTTCCTATTTCTATTTACCAAACAACCCTCTTGGAAGAATATCTTTTTACTTCTTGTACTCCCACCAACAGATTGTTATATTAATACAATGTACCAATGATGGACATCAAAATCAGGGGGCCATGCTCATGTGCACCAGACTATAGGAGCAAACTGATGAAAATACAGTGAGCCTCACACAGAACTGTATATTCCCCCAGAGTGTAAGATCCTTACCTTTAATTTGGATAGAGTTGACCATTTATGCCAATGCTCTGATGGGCATCTGTTGAATATAATAATAATACAAATACTGGAGGACTGTGACTTGGTTTATAATAAAGTACATGCATCAACATGCTTTTGTAAAAATCAATTAGACCGGGGACTTTTAATTGCTTTCACCTCAAAAAATAAGTAAAAAATTCATTGTAGAGTGATGGATGTAAACAGTGAAGATAATTAATTTTCTCCAAAGCTCGATAATTTTGTTTTATGTGTTCAACATAACTAGTAAAAATTATCATGGGTTATAATAGGAAATAATCAAACAATCTTAACCTTAGAGTACCGTAGCTGGTGCAATTATCTTAATTTGTGGCTATAAGAAAAGTTTTAGACCCTGAAAGGTTTGTACTTGATAGAAAGTGATTAGCACTGAAAGACAGAATGATGTGAAGCAGATAATAGGTAGTCTCAGAAGCCCCATATGCTCACACCAACTCAGTCACCAGAAAGCTTTCAAGCTATGATCACTGGAAGAAGGAACAGAGAACAAGAAAACCGTGCTCTGCTAAAAGCATCATTTTATCAAATCCATTAAAACCTGTTAGTATAATCACAGTGCATACAAGATGAAATGCTTTTGTTGAAAGAAAAAAAAATGTTTCTGGCATTAAATACATAGGAAAACATTTTTTTCTGTACAACGCTGTTTTATGTATCTAGATTACTAGAAGATAACTGCTCTCTTAAAGGAGAACTAGAACATAGTATATTCTTTGCAGGATATGAAAGTTCTCTCCTTGCCGAGGTCCATGATGATACCACCTCTCCCCTGACCTGGGTCTCTCCTAGGCCTGTGATCATGTGACAGGAAGGCCAGCACAATCAGGACTTCAGGGAGTATTTGAGATGCAAGCTGCGTATAAGAGTGGGAGTCAGCATGGGACCTCAGGGAGGTATTATATCATAACCTGCAAATAAAAAATAGGTTTTACCTCTCCTTTGAGCCTTCTACAGTTTAGATAACTTACTGAAATTGACTTGAGCAAGTAGGTCGCCCAATGAAATGAACAAATTAGAAACAGTCTAGCTGCAGGAAGCCAGTGAATAGGAAGCATGTTATGGATTTGTTTACAATCCTTATCCAATCAAAGCTGGGGAAACAACACTCCTACTCAATATTAGAGAAAGAGTATATAAAGTGAGCCACTGTTCTGATTTTGAATGGTATTTACTGACACTCTTCCATAAGGTCCAGTCATTTTAAGAGAGAGAAACACAAAAAAACTACATACATTCTCTGGTAAAACATACTTCTGTTCAAGAAGATGGGCCTCTGCTTACAAAATGTAAACTGCATTTCATCGCTGTTGGTCCCTTCAGTCCCCCCTGGGGAAATTGTGGCATTGAAACTCACATGTCATGACTTAACATACACTTTGTCACTTGACAACCATTATTAAATGGATTGATTTTTCTTTCAACAGTTCCTAAATAAACTGTTCATGTTGTTACAGCACTTAGGGGTCCATATTTGACCAACAATATTTAATTATAGTGGCTTTTTACATGGTCAGCCTTACTACGTATGGATCTTCTGTAAAGGAACCAAACTTTATGATGAGTCATTTTCATACTACGTATGTTTTTGTAGTAAAATAGAAACCTGATTACAAATGGAAATTTTTAGTCAGGAACGTAAGCTTAATAATTCTTAGGGTGGAAATCTTCCAGGTTTATGCATTATTTGCACCTGTTATATGCTGAATACAATTCTCCCAAGAGCCTAAAGGGAGGATTTGCACTTAATCATAAGGTAGCTTATGCCTTCAAATGTATTTAGTACCCATAAAGGAAACCATCATTTATTCATGTGCATGGAAGACAAAATAATGTTAGATATACATGCACTTGTAAGCAACAATTCTACCACTAGCATGTTAGGTTTAAAAAAAAAACTACACCATTCAATCAGTATTGATACAGACAGATTTTTGCACTGTAAACAAATCCAAAATAAATAAAAGATAAATTGATGTAGTGGGCCGTGAACAGCTATAAATACACAGGGAGATTCAAAAAAAGTTTTTATCGCTATTAATGGTGCTACTTTTGCTCCAACCAATCAGATCTTATTTAACATTTGAAAGCTAACATCTGATTGGTTGGGGCAACATTAGCACCATTTTACGATAAGAACTTTTATCGAATCTCCCTGACAGTATAAAAGTATAGTATGAATTAACTAAAATTAAGTATATAAGACAATGGTACAGTATACAAATGTGACATTACAAAACAATGATAAGGAATGACATATTCCTGGTTAATGTTAACAAGATGTATCAACACAAATGTCCCAGTGTGCTCTTTTACATGAATATTATTTTTATGATGTCTTCTTCTAGAACAAATATTTTACAGGATATTTCCAAAGTCATTGGAAATGAAAGATATTGAAAATCACATTTAAATGCAAATTAATCGTGTTAAAGTAAATCTCAACAGAGACATGTATAGATTTCTACAAGCAATAATTCATACCACCTTCATAGACCTCTGGGGGAAATAGTGAATTTTCATGTCCTTCTCTTAGTGCCATGTCCTTTTGGAGGAAGAGAAAGTATTAAAAAAGGCAATGTCCACTTAAAACTAAAAATAAAAATGTGACCTATTCACATTGTTTAAATCGCACCTGAGGCTTGGATTTGGCCTTTAAAAACAAAGCATGCTTAAATGTCCTTAAAATCAAGGACTGTAACCAGTGGCGTAGCTACAGACTTATAGGCCCAGATGCAAAATTTGGGCATAGGCCCCGAACACTGCTGCAAAATGAAATCGGTACTGCAAACCAAATAATCATTTACCTAAAAAACATCCCAATTCATCATTAACATTTTTTTTAAAGGCACTCATTTAAATCAGACAAACATACCCATCACCTAGCAAAAGATTCAAACAGTATTTCTAAACTTAGGTCTCAAACCTTCTAAAATAACTAACCAACTGACCTAGTAAAATATTTGGCACACAGAGAGTGGTAAAATGTATTGATATAAACCACTGGTAAAATAGTTGGCACAAAGATTGGTTAAATGCTTGGCATGCAGACACTGATAAACTGGTTGGGAAGCTGGAACCCCACACAGCAGACACTGGTTAAATTCTTGGCACACAGACAATGGTAAAAATTCTTGTACACAGACCACAGGTAAAACAGTTGGCACACAGACTAGTAGATTTGGAAACTTACCACAAAATGGGGCTCCTTCTTGGCCAAGGGCCTGGTGCGGTCGCATCCCCTGCACCCTGGTATCTACGCCCGACTGTAACACTTAAAATACTAAGTATAATTTGAAAATATACTATATAATAGCACACGATTCATGGGGAAAAATTTTTGCTGAGTTTTATTTCGCAAGGGCAAAGAAAATGTAAAAAATTTGAGTAAAGTCAGGTGTGTGTATCAAGAAGGTTAAAATTTCCTGATTTCCTTGTAGATATTTAGTCTGGTAGTCTGGCCTGTCATTGGTGCCTTAATAGCAGTTGTTTTCTACACAAACTTGTTGGGTACAACTAAAAACTTTGAAAGTATACATTCCCCTTAACACATCCTAAGTTAAAGGGAATGTTCACCCCTTATATGAAAAATTATATATATTTATACAATAGTTATAAAGTGACTGACATAGGCCTAATCTGCACTGCCATGTTTAGGGAGAATTACTGATGACTTGAATCCCCTCTTTTTACTTGCTCAGTGCAGTCTGATGTTCAACTTCTCGTGCCCATAGGCTGTTCATTGACTGTTACATAGATGTTACGTATATTGTTAATTTATCTGCAAGATCAGCAGAGTTTAGATACATTATTACTGTACCTACTCCACTGTGATGAAGCTTATTGAGCAATATGAGGTACATGAGAGATCCTGGAGGTGGTTGTATAGCTGAACACAACATTGATTATATTATATATAATATAATACACAGGAGTGATGGTTCTGTATAGTCTTCATAAAGAACAATCATTAGATGTGGTCATACATGATATATTATCGGCTCATTCTACTGTAGTGAAGGGGAGCAGGTAATGAAAAGTTTTAATCTGCCCGATAGGGCCGATAATGACAATATTCAGCCATTTCTGTCAGATCCACCGTCAGTGTCACAGCTCTGATTTTGAAAGACACTAATAATAAAGTAGTAAATATGTATTTCTTATTAAAACAGAGTAAAAAAATATACTTTATGAAAAAATTTAAGGGAATATTGTATTGGCAACTGTGATGGTAATATATAATATTATTATATGAATTATATATAGTACGTAATATATATGGATGTATGATCTTGAACATCACTTGGGCTTGTTCGGTGGTAACCCATTAAGAAATCCCCCTCCTGAAAATATTGCACTTGCCCCTGATTATCATGCAGCAAAATGATGCTCTCCCCTCCTCTGTTCACAAAAGTTTCCACGTCCTCTTAAAGTCCTCCAAGCTGTTTTTCAAAGTCAAACATGCTCAGAGGAGGGATCTACGGGAAAAGCATTCAATCCTTGGCTATGATTTCATCTGTAACAACCATGACTGACAGCTGCTAACTAAATAAAGCAGAAAGAGGTAACAGAGGCAGCATTTTGTTTAGATTTACATCTCTCAGATTTTACCTATTGCAGTTTTGGGGGTGAGTACCCATATACAGCTGAGGGTGAAACTTGCCCTAAGCTTACAGACAGAAACTGTATTTCTACTGTATTTCTACATCTCACTCTGCACCTATTTTCACACACCTTTCACGTATCAGTCTCTGCAATACAAATACACTTACAAATCTGTTTATGAAAGGGTGTGTTCATCATACATACTCCCTCTCACACACAAAACGATTGTATCTCCTTATTTTCTGTCCCTCACACAGGCACCTTTCTCTTTCACAACTCATACTCTCTTTCTCATCTCTCTGACAGTCCAATTTCTCTCAATCACACATAAACACACCATCTCTCTCCAATTATTTTTCTCTCAGATCTTATACTGTTTTTCTTTACAGTTACATAGGCCATGCTATTATCTCTTTTCTGGTTATTGAGCAGTCTGCCCCCCTGTCTTGTACATTTCACTTTGCTGCTCAACTTTACTTATTCTTGCCAGTTCCTCTCCTGTTTTTCCTGTTTCTTGCTATATCCTTTCCATTACCATCCCTTTCAGACAGTACCAACAAGTGAGCCCTCCTGGAATCCAAGTCCCAGACCTGAATCACACCCTTAACACCTGGCTGTGATATGCTAATTGGGATTTTCCAGGGTACATAATTGCCACAGATTCTTGTACAAGTCATTCTGAATTGAGAAACGCAGTCGGATGACTAGCGAAACGTCTTCAAGAACTACCTTTCAAGTCCAGTTGATCTAATTGAATACAACAGATATATTTTCTGTGACATATCGTTACCTGTTATAGGACTTGCAGAGATGTAATAGTTCCAATCTCACAAACCAAGTTAAAATATAAATGATCCTACACACATTCAGTAAAGACTTACAAACTGCTGCATCTCTTATATTTGAAATCGGCAGCATTTTAGAAAAAAATTATTGGTTGCTGGACCCAGCTCAAGCTCAGCGTATTCTCCAAGCCTGTTATCATTCTCTCACCAGAGCTGCCAAGTAAATAACTGGATAACCTGCTTGTTACATCTCTGTACCCAAGACTAATTAGTGAAAAAACGTTGATACTCACAATGAAGTAGTAGGATACAAAAAGCAGAAACCTGCAGAATTACATTTGATTTCCCAAATGCTGCTGATTTTAGAGGTGAGGGCATGGTTGCCAAGCTTCCTATTTGGGTGGAATTGTCCAGTTATGCCCCTAACTCTGCCTCTGACTGTGGCCCCGCCCTAACATCACCTCCACCACACCATCTCTGCCCCCTCCCAACTCACCTTGATGCCATGGGGCGGACAAACTCTGATTGCTCTTTATAGTGGCCGATGCAATAAATGATGATACAATTTGCCTGTGCTATTTTGTGTAGCAACCAATCAGATGATATACAACTGCAGTTACCAGTAAAAATTCAAAATCTGTTTTTGATTGCTGCAATTAATAGCTCAGTTCAACTAAATCTTATTCCATCAGACCCATAGTTAACTGTATTACAGATCATGCCTCTCCTTCCTTCAGGTTCCTTGTGACCAGAGCTATGTCATCTAAAAGTTTATTTATTTTGAAGACCAGGACATAATAAAGCATGAATATCAATTTTCTGAGGATGAAACATGTACAATTAATCTCTAGACCCTGGTTCTTATTCCTCATGCACTCCTATACTATAAGTAATTCAGACATAACACAGAACATGCACTCACGTCAGTCTTTATACAAGGAACATTCTTGGTGCTCATATTTTTAGCTGTTCCAAGGCTCGTAACCACTCATGAGTTAACTTTTACACAACCAAATGCAAACACAACAGCAAACACTGCGAAGAAGCATTAAGCTTACACTAAAACTACACTTAACAACTACTATAATTCTCATCCTCCCGATCAGATAAGTCTTTGTAAAGGCACAAACAAACTACTTTACCTGTCCTAGCTAAAAGCGACAGGATGCACTATTATGTTAAAAACTCTTCCTTACTAATCAAGGAATTTCTCCAATTCAGCACAACAACCTCTGACCCAAACAATTTATGAGAGGCATTCAAGGCATGATTGAAAGGAAGAATACATGCAACCATCTCAACATCAAAAAAAGTCACAACTTAAGGAAAAATTTCCAAAACAACACTATTACATGCAGAACAAGAATATAATACATAAACACCCCCAACCAAATCAGTCTGGTACAGGCCCAAAGAATGTATAACAAAATGTTGATGTAATCCTTGTGCACCTACACCATAAATAACTTTGTGCTAAGTGAATCGCTAATTGAAAAAGATTTAGGAGTTTTAGTAGATAACAGATTAGCTGTAGCAAACAATGCCAGACAGCCACTGCAAAAAGCTAGCAAGCTATTGTCTTGTATAAAGAGGGGAATAGATTCAAGGGGAAAAAATATTTCTCCCATTTTACAAGGCGCTGGTAAGGCCTCATTTGGAATATGCGGTGCAGTTTTGGAATCCCATATACAAAAGGGACATCTTGGAAATGGAAGGAGTTTAGAGATAGACACTAAAATAATAAGGGATGGAGGAGCTTGACTATGCAGGCAGATAGACAAGGTAGGGCTATTTTCATTGGAGAAGTGGTGTTTGCACTGGGATATGACCACTTCATACAATATATCAATGGGCCTTATAAGAACCTTTCTGTGCATTGTTCACTAATAGGCCATGTCAGAGGATGCGGGGAAGAAAAGAAGTTTCATCTTCAGGGTAGGAGAGGTTTCTTGTGAGATCACATTGAGTTTACAGTGAGAATGGCGAGTTTCTAAAACTAATAATATTGAGAAGTACTGGTATTAATACATATACTGTAGTTCTGGTTGATCCAGGGATTGTCATTTGAAATCAGGAGGCACTTTGGTTCTGGGGGGAGGACAACATATCTATTTTAACCTTCTCAAAAGTAAGACACGGACCAGCTGTTATTTTTTTAAATAGTTTAATAAATATTTAAAGATCAATATGGTAAACATTCACCACGAATGTTTAAATGGGTATACACCATCTATATTTCAGAACAGAAATGCAATGCAGTGTATATCCAATTTCCTATATTTGTTCAGTTAATCACGCAAATAATTCTACTGTAACTGAATTTTATTAGTTGGTCAAAAAATAAAAACAAAATGTTAAAACCATCAATAATACGGAGGTCCAAAACAGTATATAAAACAGTATATATATATTTTTTTGGGGGGGGGGGGATTTGAAACCCTTCATGAAAGGTTTACATATTGCAGTGTTTTCAAAGCACTTATACTTCTTAAAGTCATTAGTATCATGTTTTATGTGCATAAATGCTGGTGGTTTAAGTTGTTATTAAAAGGTTGAAGGGCATGTCCATCCTAATAATAAAAAAGTATATAATGTAGGGCCCACCCCCAACCACGTATCAGAATGTCAAAAAAGATTTGGAACTTACTTACAGACCCTCGATCCTCCGGCTCATTGATCCGGCTTCCTGCTTGCCAAACTTGCAAGCAGGGGCCAGACTGGCAGCCGCGTCTGTGATTGGCTGAGAGGCAGCCAATCTCAGATGCGGCTGCCGTCAATGGAGATCACCGCGGGAACGAAGGGCTGTAAGTAGCATTCTAAATTTTTTTAACAAAATGACATGGTGGTTGGGGGCGGGCAGGGATGCGCTGCACTACAGAAAATGGAATTAATGCTAGGTGGATGAGTGGATATGGATGGAACCAGTGGTGGTAGGGGGCTCCCCTGAACATGCCAGAAAACCTCCTGGATGCAACACAGGAGGCAGAGATCTGTTTACAAGAAGACAGCTACTATCTTCACTTTCTGGGACTTTGAACAGGCACTGACGGAGAACCACAAGGAGCAGAGAAGTAAGGTAAGGTTTTTTACACTACACAGTGAGGCCATTAGTGGGTTAATTTTAGCTTGGGGGTGGACATGCCCTTTAAATCTGCGACTACACTACAACCATGTGTTTGTGCTGCCTATATTCTGCTATCATTGCGCATGCAATTCGCAGAGAAATGGTTTTTGCACATGTTCTCAGCGTCATACAAAACACGAATGTAAGTGCTGAGCAATGTGCTAGTGTGTCCTAGCCCTAATAGCTAGAAAAAGTATACTACTTAAGACAAATACTTTGATAATGTTTAAAACCATTAGTAAGAATGGCAGATAAAATTCAGTGTTACGAATTATTTTCCAAATCATTCTTTGAACCACTAATGGAAAAGATCCTGAGTTGTAAGAAAAAACGGCTTTGTTTTAACAAAATTAGGTTACAACAGCCAAAACCAGCAGAAATGTGTCATTATTAAGAGTGGTGTAGAGTGTTGAGTCACACTGCATGATCTGTTTTTGTATACAAGCTTGTTCTTCTAGACATGCAGTCTGCTTCTTGTAGAGTGCATCTTTGATTGGTCAGGTCCAGACACAAGCTGGGTGTGTCTTCCCACTCACTTTAATAAAATGTGCCTTCTTGTGAAGCAGTCATAAATGCTATAGGTGACACCTTTGGGGTAGAGGAAGGGCACATGAGTGGAATCTTCTATGCTGAGTTGGTTGCTGAGGCAAGTACTTTCTAACTCAAACTTTGTTTTTAGGATTTCATTCTCCTTTAAAGGGAACTGTGGTCTTCAATTCTTCCAAACTAGTAAGGATATATATAAAAAGCCTTCTATCATAACAGTTGCCCTTTAAAGAAACTTCATATCTGGCAAACTAGAACAAAATTTTCCTCAAAGTTACTCCACAATCTAATTACTTAATCTATTGCAAAACGCACGTGAAAAAATATTTGCAAAACATTTTAATGATGATTTAATTAAAAAGAATATGTCTCAGAATGCCCCTTAGTCATGCAAATTTGCTGTGATAAAACAGAAAATATAGCACAATTAACAGAAAAATTTTTTTTCTGGAGTGAAAGTAGGCTCTCTAGAAGGCTCTCTAGAAGGCTTATTTTAATAATATTTATTAAGTTGTTCTAGTTCAAAAGAATTCTATTTTTATGAGTGAGTTTGTTTTTCCTGAAAACTATTTATATTTAAAGCTTTAAAATTAACTGCCCAGCCTGATGTTACTTAAAAGGTTCTACAGGCAAACACATTCACAGAATAGATAGGAATTAAAGTCCTCTAGAATTCAGCCTTGTGTCTTGTTGTCACATTGATGGGGAATATAGCACCTGGGTAACAGACAGGATATTTTGGCATGCAGTCACAGAAATCAATACCAACATGGCAACTTTGTCTCAAAGGGAGATGTTATGACACTTTTCACATTTCATAAAACCAGACCCTATTGGTAAGGTAATAAGCATATAAGTTTCAGTGCAAATTTGGTGACTCCCAATCAGTTTGTTAACTGTGTAAAGATTGAATGTTATTGAAGTTTATTTTACAACAAGCTAACTATAAACACAATCGTGTTAGGATTCTGTGACAATAAAGAAAACTAATAGAGTTTGTGTAGCCTAAAATAAAAGTTCAAGATTAAAAACTGCATTAGATTAAATAGTTTAACCCAGTTTTCTGGATTGTGTTGCAGATTTCATGCTTCATTACGCTCCGTTCTACAGCAAAATGACTAATCATCAGCTGCCAAAAGCAATAATGTACCAAACACAGCTAGAGTTGAACTTTCACCACAAGGAACAAAAACTGCATCATAGCAGTGAGGAGACATTTAAATTACGTGGTTATGAAAAATATGAAAGTCACCTTTTTCATTTTTTTTCATTCTGCATAAACACCTGCAAAATCAGGTTTGACTCTAGCATTGAGACAGTAATAAAACAAGAAATGTTTTAACTAGACTACAGATAAGGAATTGGCAGTGTACATTGATCTCTTTGGATACAGTACATGGCTGGTTTCCTGATGCCTTTAGGGACTGCATTTGTAAGCAAAATTCTTTCTCCATGTACAGTATATACAATAGAATAAATGTTGCACTCTTCCTTCAGAAGTTCAGATCACCTGGGTGCTGATATGATTGATATATCTCCAACAGATAGCAATGTTTCGGTCACTTCCTTAGAACTTTCCATGGCTTGAGAAAGGTTGAGTCACTGTAACATTGTTATCTGTCTTCTGCACATAAATAAAAGTATATATTTTTGCATAGTTATGTGAGTGCCCTGGAAGTTTACTACCCTTGTATATTAATATATATATATATATATATATATAATATATATAGTGTTTATAGAAACCACAGCACACACCAAACACAGCTGCCTGGTGCCAGTATAAGGGAGACTCACTGTATGGCTCCTTCCAAATACTCAGTAGTATATACGGCACAAGGTCTTCAATGAAAGATTCTTTATTGTATCAACGTGCCATGTACATCAAACAAGCAACGTTTGGAGCTACAAGCTCTTTCTCAAGCTTAACAAAAATGGCATCCATGTATGAACACCCTCCCACTTCCTTATATACTGATTGAAAGGAAATGACATCACTTATTTCCTTATAACCCATTCAGTAATTAACCAACACATAACTGTTTACAATTTCATAACTTCATGTAGATGTAGAATCTATTACTCATAATATCTCTTGTCCAACCCACAGCCGCATAGCCTACAGGGAGAAAACGGATTAATTCCATACCCAATACACACACACACAGAAATAAAAACAAATCATAGTCTCTATTGAACCATGCGGTGTCAGTGAGTTCAACCTGTGAACCCACCACACTTCCCTTTGCCTAATCTCTGTACTCGGTCTCCTCACGCCGTGGCACAGGAACAAATTCCAGTGCCATATATCTCAAGTCAGAGTCACTATGGCCCTCCTGCTTGTAATGTTTTGAGACCGGTAATCTATCGTCCCTCTGTCTGATACTGGATCTGTGCTGTGATATCCTTGACTTCAGGGGTTGTGTGTTTCCCCCACATACAATTTTGGCAAGGACACCACAGCACATAAACCACATAGGAAATATCACATGTCATACTATATTTCATTTTGAAAACCTCTCCAGTCTGGGGGTGGGTGAATTCCTGTCCTTTGTGCCACAATTTACATGTGCACAAGTAGACACAGAAATATCCCCATTTTTTTATTCCCCATAAAAGAAACCCTTTTTTCTTTCGGGGGGACCTATTCAGATCTTACTAAGTGTCGACCCACCGTACGACCTTTTCTATATGAGATCCTCGGGGCCTCTTGAAATTCCTCTACCTCTGGGTAGGCATTCTAAGGACATGCCAGTGTCTCCTCACAATCTGGCCAATCCTGTCACAATCCACCCCAAAATCCATAATCAGCGGAATACGTTTATCTTTAGTTTTTGTCACCACTGTTTTTCGGAACACTTTTTTCTAGCTGTCGTGAGCAGTCCCTCTGGGTAACCCCTATTTCGTAATTTCTGGTGAGCAGTCCCTCTGGGTAACCCCTATTTCGTAATTTCTGCATAGTCGCTTGTACCTGGGTCTCCCTTTTTTCAGGGTCCGAAACTA
>JAACNH010005901.1:0-18902 GCA_019447015.1 Hymenochirus boettgeri
ATTCCTGCATACTGTTTACTGTACGTTAATAGGTGTCTCTTCCCAATTATACTGTACTGTACGGTTTAATTAGGCGGTCTCTTCATATATACTGTACTGTACGCGTTTAATTAGGCGTTCTCTTTCCTTGTATACTGGACTGTCCGTTTTAAGTTTAATTAGGAGTCTCTTCTGTATACTGACTGTACAGGTAATTGCGTCTCTCATGTATACTTACTGTACAGTTTAATTAGGTTGTCTCTGTCCCATATACGAGAGGTTTAATTAGGCGTCTCTTCCTATATACTGTACTGATCCAGGTTTAATTAGCGTCTTTCCTGTATACTGTCTGTTTATAGTGTCCTTCCATATATGTTCCTACGGTTTAATTAGCTGCTCTTAGTATACTGTACTGTACGGTTAATAGGCGTCTCCTTCCATTATACTGTACGTACGGTTTAATTGGATCTCTTCCTGTATACTGTACTGTATGATTTACATAGCGTCTACTTCACTGTATACTGTACTGTACGGTTAATCGGCGTTTCTCCTGTATTACTGTACGTTTTAATTAGGGCGTCTCTTCCTGTATACTGTACGTACGGGTTTAATTGCGTCTCTTCCTGTATACTGTACTGTACGGTTTTTTAATTAGGTGCCTCTTCCCTATACTGTACGTACGGTTTTTTAATTAGGAGTTCTTCCCATATATGTACTGTATGGTAATTGAGGCGTCTCTCCTATATTACTGTACTGTACGGTTTAATAGGCGTCTCTTCCTGTTATACCTGTACATGTACAAGTTTATTAGGTGTTCTCTTCCTTATACTGTACTGTACGGTTAACGGCGTCTCTTCCTGTATACTGTACTGACGGTTTAATTAGGCGTCTCTTCCTGGTATACTGTAGCTGTACGGTTTTTATTAGGAGACTCTTCCTGTATACTATACTGACAGTTTGTAGGTGTCTCTGCCCAGTATACTGTACTGAACGGTTTAATTAGGCGTCTCTTCCCTGTCTTACTGTACTGAGTTTAATTAGGGCGCTCTGTCCTGTATACTGTACTGAACGGTTTAATTAGGCGTCTCTTCCGTATACTGTACTGAACGGTTTAATAGGCGTCTCTTTCCCTTATTACTGTACTTGAACGGTTTAATTAGGCGTCTCTTCCTGTATACTGTACTGACGGGTTAATTAGGTCTCTTCCTGTATACTGTACTGTACGGTTTAATTAGGCGTCTTCCGTATACTGTAATGTACGGTTAATTAGGCGTCTCTTCCTGGATACTGTACTGTACGGTTTAATTAGGCGTCTCTTCCGTATCTGTAATGTACGTTTAAATTAGGGTCTCTTCTGTATACGTACTGTACGGTTTAATTAGGCGTCTCTCTGTATACTGTACTGTACAGTTAATCGGCGTCTCTTCCTGTATACTGGTTTATGTCTGGTATTATTTTTTACTCAGCGTCTCTTCCTGTATACGTACTGAACGGTTTTTATAGGCGTCTATTCCCTATATACTGTTACTGTACGGTTTAATTAGGCGTTCTTCCTGTATACTGTACTGTACGGTTTAATTAGGCGTCTATCTGTTATACTGTACTGTACGGTTTAATTAAGCGTCTCTTCCTGTATACTGTACTGATATGATTCATTAGGGCATCTCTTCCCATATACTGTACGTGTACGATTTAATTAGGTGCCTCTTCCTGAAACTGTACTGTACGGTTTTTAATTAGCTGTTCTCTTCCCATATACTGTATGTATGTTTAATTAGGTGTTTTGTCAGTACTGTACTGTACGGTTAATAGGTTTTCCCATATACTGTAACTGTACGGTTTAATTAGGTGTCTCTTCCATATACTGTACGTACGGTTTGTTTTATTTAATTAGTTATCTGTTCCAGATAGTACGTACTACTGTTTCGTTTAATTAGCTGTCTCTTTCCATATACTGTACTGTACGGTTTTATTAGGTGTCTCTTCCATATACTTACGTACGGTTTAATTAGGTGTCTCTTCCATATACTGTACTGTACGGTTTAATTAGGTGTCTTCTTATATACGGTACTGTAACGGTTTAATTAGGCATCTCTTCCCATATACTTTACTATTGGTTTAATTGGCGTTCTTCCCCTATACTGTACTGTATGGTTTAATTAGGTGTCTTCCCATATACTGTGCGGTTTATATAGGTGTCTCCATATACTGTGCGGTTTTAATTAGGCGTCTATCTTCCTGTATATGTACTGTATGGTTTAATTAGGCATCTCTTCCCGTATTACTGTGAGGTATATTTAATTAGGAGTGTCTTCCATATACTGTACTGTATGGTTTAATTTGGCATCTCTCCTGTTATACTGTACTGGGGTTTAATTGAGGAGTCTCTTCCTTACTGTACTATTTAATTCATAGGTATTCATCTTCCTGTATACTGTACTGTGATGTAGTATAGGCGTCTTCCATATACTGTACTGTGATGGATAATTAGGTGTCTCTTAATGGAAACTGTACTGTACGGTTAATAGGCGTCTCTTCCGTATACGTACTGTAAGTTTATATAGGGTCGTCTCTTTTCACTATACTGTAGTTGATTTAATTAGGTGTCTCTATTACTGTATACTGTTGACGGTTTAAATAGGGTCTCTTCCTGTATATGTACTGTATGTTTAATTAGGATCTCTTCCGTATACTGTACTGTATGATTTAATTACGGTAAGGTGTTCTATTCCGTATACTGTACTGTTACGGTTTAATTAGGCGTTCTCTTCCTGGTACTGTACTGTTGTTAATTAGGCTGCTCTTCTATACTGTACTTGATTTAAATTAGGTCTCTTCCGTTTACTGTACTATGATTTAATTAGGCGTCTCTTCCCTGATACTGTACTGTATGATTTATTAGGTTATTTTGTCTCTTCCCAATAGGTACTGTAGGATTTAATTAGGCGTCTCTTCCCATACACTCTATGTACGATATTGGCATTCTTTGTACTGTACTGTAGATTTAGTTAGGCGTTCTTCCCGTTATACTGTACTGTATGATGTTTAATTAGGCGTCTCTTCCTGTATCTTGACTGTATGATTTTAATTAGGTGTCTCTTCCATATACTGTACTGTATGATTTAATTAGGCGCCTTTCCCATCATCTACTGTACGATTTAATTTGGCATCTCTTCCTGTATACTGTACGTATGGTTTTTTAGGTGTGTCTCTTCCCATAGTACTGTACTGTATAGTTTAATTAGGGTTCTTCCTGTATATGTACTGTATGGTTTAATTGGTGTCTCTTCCCATTATAATGCTATGTAATTTGGGGTCTTTCTCATATACTGTACGGTTCATTTAGGCATCTCTTCCTGATACTGTACTATATGGTTTATTAGGCACTCTTTTCATATACTGTACTGTTTATTTAGGGTCTATTCAATATACTGTATAAAGGTTTATTTAGTGGTCTTTTCCATATACTGTACGGTAATGGTTTATTTAGTGTGTCTTTTCCATATACTGAAGGTTTATTAGGGTCTCTTCCATATATGTACTGTAAGTTGTATTGGAGGAGTCTCTTTCCATATACATTACTGTAAGGTTTATTTAGGCGTCTTTTCCATATACTGTAAGGTTTATTTAGGCGTTCTTTCCATATACTGTACTGTAGGTTATTTAGGCGTCTCTTAATATACTGTACTGTACGGTTTTATTTAGGGTCTTCTTTTATATACTGTACGGTTTATTTAGGCATCTTTTCCATAACAGTACTGTAAGGTTTATTTAGCGTGTCTCTTCCATTATACTGTATGTAAGGTTTATTTAGGCGTCTCTTTCCATATACAGTACTGTAAGGTTTATTTAGGCGTCTTTTCCATATACTGTAGGTTTATTTAGGCGTCTCTTTTAATATACTGTACTGTACGGTTTATTTAGGCGTCTCTTTTCATATACTGTACTGTACGGTTTATTTAAGCGTCTCTTTCCATATACAGTACTGTAAGGTTTATTTAGGCGTCTTTTTCCATATACTGTAAGGTTATTTAGGCGTTCTTTTCCATATACTGTACTGTAAGGTTTATTTAGGCGTACTCTTTTTCATATACTGTACTGTACGGTTTATTTAGGCGTCTCTTTTCATTACGGTACTGTAAGGGTTTATTTAGGCGTCTCTTTCCATATAGTACTGTAAGGTTTATTTAGGGTCTTTTCCATACTGTACTGTAAGGTTATTTAGGCGTCTCTTTCCAATACTGTACTTGTAAGGTTTATTTAGGCATCTCTTTCCATATATACTGTACTGTAAGGTTTATTTAGGCGGTCTATTACTATATAATGTACTGTAAGGTTATTTAGGGTCTCTTCCATATACTGTAAGGTTTATTTAGGCGTCTATTCCCATATACTTGTACGTAAGGTTATTTAGGCGTCTCTTTCCATATACTGTACTGTAAGGTTTATTTAGGCGTAGCTCTTTCCATATACTGTAAGGTTTTTAGGCGTCTTTCCATATACTGAAGGTTATTTAGGCGTCTATTCCCATATACTGTACTGTAAGGTTATTTAGGCGTCCTTCCATATACTGAAATGTTTTATAGGCGTCATTCCCATATACTGTACTGTTCGGTTTATTTAGGCGTCTCTTTCCATATACTGTACTGTTCGGTTTATTTAGGCGTGTCTTTCCATATACTGTACTGTACGGTTTATTTAGGCGTCTATTTCCATATACTGTATGGTTTATTTAGGTGTCTATTCCCATATACTGTACTGTTCGGTTATTTAGGCGTCTCTTCAATATTACTGTTGGTTTATTTAGGCGCTTATTCCCATATTACTGTACTGTAAGGTTTATTTAGGCGCTCTCTTCCATATACTGTAAGGTTTATTTAGGCGTCTCTTTCCCATATACTGTACTGTTCGGTTTATTTAGCGTCTCTTCCAAATAGTACTGTATGGTTTATTTAGGCATCTCTTTTCATATATGTACTGTACGGTTTATTTAGGCGTCTCTTTCATATACTGTACTGTTCGGTTTATTTAGGCATCTCTTTTCACTATACTGTATGTATGGTTTATTAGGCGTCGTTTCCCATATACTGTACTGTTGTTTATTTAGGCATCTCTTTCAATACTGTACTGTTGGGTTTATTTAGGCCTCTCTTTCATATTCTGTACTGTTCGGTTTATTTATGCGTCTCTTTCCATATGTACGTGTATGTTTATTAGGCGTCTATTCTCGATGTACTGTTACTGTTCGGTTATTAGGGTCCTTTTCATACTGTACTTGTTCGGTTATTTAGGCATCTCTTTCCATATTCTGTACTGTTCGGTTTTATTATGCGTCTCTTTCCATACGTATGGTTTATTAGGCGTCTATTTCCATATTACTGTACTGTTCGGTTTATTAGGCGTTCTATTCCCATAGTACTGACGGTTTATTTAGGGTTCCTTGAGGAGTTCTCTTTCCATATACTGTATGGTTATTGAGGCGTCTATCCCATATACTGTAATGTTCGGTTTTATCTTAGGCGTCTATTCCCATATACTGTACTGTTTGGTTTATTTAGGCGATCTCTTTCCATATACGTGTACTGTACGGTTTATTAGGGTGTCTCTTTCATATTAACTGAGTTGTTCGGTTTATTTAGGCATCTCTTTCCATATTCTGTTACTTTCGGTGTTTTAGCGGCCTTTCCAATATACTGTATGGTTTTTAGGCGTTTTTCCATATACTGTACTGTTCGGTTTATTTAGGCGTCTATTCCCATATACTGTACGGTTTATTTAGGCGTCTCTTTCCCATATACTGTACTGTTCGGTTTATTTATGCGTCTCTTTCCATATACTGTACTGTTCGGTTTATTAGGCGTTCTTTCCATATACTGTACTGTGCGGTTTATTTAGGCGTCTCTTTCCATATTACTGTATGGTTTTATTTAGGCGTTATTCCCATATTAATGTACGTAAGGTTATTTAGGCGTCTCTTCATATACTGTAAGGTTTATTTAGGCGTCTATTCCCATATACTGTACTAAGGTTTTTTAGGCGTCTCTTTCCATATACTGTAGGTTTATTTAGGGTCTCTTTCCATATACGTATTGTTTAGGTTATTTAGGCGTCTCTTCCATATACTGTTACTGTTCGGTTATTTAGGGTCTTTTCCATATACTGTACTGTAAGGTTTATTTAGGCTTCTCTTTGCCATATACTGTACTGTAAGGTTATTTAGAGTCTCGTTCGTTACTGTACTGTAAGGTTTATTTAGGCGTCTTTTCTATATACTGTACGATAAGGTTATTTAGGCGTCTCTTTCCATTCTGTATGTCGTTTATTTATGCGTCTCTTTCCATATACTGTATGGTTTATTTAGGCGTCTATTCCCATATACTGTACTGTTTCGGTTTATTTAGGCGTCTATTCCCATATACTGTACGGTTATTTAGGCGTCTCTTTCCATATACTGTATGGTTTATTTAGGCGTCTATTCCCATTATAATGTACTGTTCGGTTTATTTAGGCGTCTATTCCCATATACTGTACTGTTTGGTTTATTTAGGCATCTCTTCCATATACTGTACTGTACGGTTTATTAGGTGTCTCTTTCATATACTGTACTGTTCGGTTTATTAGGCATTCTTGTCCATATTCTGTTAGTTCGTTTGTTTGGTCTTTTCCATTACTGTATGGTTTATGAGTCGTCTATTCCCATATACGTACTGTTCGGTTTATTTAGGCGTCTTTCCATATATGTACGGTTTATTTAGGCGTCTTCTTTCCATGAGTAATGTACGTTCGGTTTATTATGCGTCTCTTCCATATCTGTACTGTTCGGTTATATTAGCGTCTCTTTCCATATTAACTGTCTGTCGGTTTATTAGGCGTCTCGTTTCCATATACTGTATGGTTTATTTAGGGTCTTATTCCCATATACTGTACTGTAAGGTTTATTTAGGCGTCTTTTCATATACTGTAAGGTTATTAGGCGTCTATTCCCATATACTGTACTTAAGGTTTATGTAGGCGGTCTCTTTCCATGTATGTAAGTTTATTAGGGTCCTCACAGAGTCGGTTTATTTAGGCGTCTCTTCCATATACATGTATCTGTTCGGTTTATTTAGGCGTTTCCATATACTGTACTGTTGTTATTTAGGGTCTTTCCATATACTGTACTGTAAGGTTTATTAGGTTCGTCTGTTCTCAGTTACTATAGTACTGTAAGGTTTATTTAGGCGTCTCTTTGTCATAGACTGTACTGTAAGGTTTATTTAGGCGTCTCTTTCAATTACTGTACTGTATAGGGTTTATTAGGCGTCTATTTCTATATACTGTACTGTAAGTTTATTAGGCGTAGTCTGTTCCATATAATGTACTGTAAGGTTTTATTTAGGCGTTCTCTTTCATATACTGTACTGTAGGTTATTTAGGCGTTCTTTCCATATACTGTACTGTAAGGTTTTTTAGGCGTTCTCTTCTATATGTACTTAAGGTTTATTTAGGCGTCTCTTTCCCATTTCTGTACTGTTCGGTTATTTATGCGTCTCTTTCCATATACGTATGGTTTATTTAGGCGCTATTCCCATTATACTGTACTGTTCGGTGTTATTTAGGGGTCTATTCCCAATACTGTACGGTTTATTTAGGCGTCTCTTTCCATATTAGGTTGGTGTGTATTTTTGTGTTTTTATTTAGGCGTCTTCCCATATACTGTACTGTTCGGTTTATTAGGCGTCTATTCCCATATCTGTAATGTAAGGTTATTTAGGCGTCTCTTTCATATACGTACTGTAAGGTTTATTTAGGCGTCTCTTACCTGATTTTTTTCAACTTTTATTTCAACTGTTTTATCATAAATCGACCCCAATTGTGGCTCCTGACCTGGAGGAAAGAGCCCCTGCAATATAGAAAGACATCAAAGACATAGAAAGAAAAGATTTGGAGGCGTTCTACATAATGTGATTTTGAAGAAATAGAAATCTGCCCCCCAGAGGACAACAACATATAAATGTGTGTGTTAAAGTTTAATTCTAGCCTTAAACTCCTTTCTCTGCATCTTTGCAAATATTTTACAGAAGTGCTGATTTAAACAAGCTATCTTTTGTCTTTGTAAAGAAAAAAACAAAACCATATATACATTTAAAGAGGCATGTTCACCTGCAAAAAAACTTTTAATATATTGTAGGGCACCCTAGTCCACCCCCAACACCAGTCAGTTGTTGTTAAAAAAAGCAGCAGAACTTTACTTACATACTTTGTTCCCTCCCACTCGGAAGTTGCAAGCAGGGGGCGGACCGGCGCGTGTCTGTGATTGGCTGAGAGAGTAATGTAAGTAGAGCTCTGCTGACTTTTTTTTAACAATATGAACCTGGTGGTTGGGGTGGGCTAGGGTGCCCTACAATATATAATGTTTTTAGAGGTAGGGCACAGGCAGCAAAGAGGGATTCAGAGGGCAAGGGGGTGACTGAGGACAACGAAGAAGCAGGGACCAGATGGACCACACAGACATCTCCTACTCTTCAGTTTCCTGGACTTTTAACAAGCACTACAGGAGAAACCATAAGGAGCAGAGATGTAAGGTATGGATTTTTTAACACTACACGTGGGGCCAAGTAGTAGGTAAATTTACTTTTGGAGGAGGACATGCCCTTTCATACAGAAATCCCTGCAGTTACTGCCCCCGACCCCATAACTCGGTGAGCTAGGCATGCTCAGAGAGTGATGAATTTTGAACAGCTACTTTGTATCTCCCTGTACTAAAGGAAAGAGGGAGGGGGGGAATTTGTAGTGAAACATTTCATTGATTTCAATATAGCTTTGGTCGGCAATGCAATGGATTTCTTAATCAGCAGGTTTCTGAAGAAAATGTGCTTAAGTCTGAGATCTTCTTGAAAAGGGAATGTCCCCCTAATAACAAAAAACTGGAGACTTGTCAGTTATTGCCCAAAACCCCAAGTGATATTTTTTACCAGTTTATACAGTATTGGGCACAAAATATTTAATAATAAGTTTCTATCCTTTCTGGCAGAGGATCTGCCTGCCTTCCCTCTGCTCAATGAGCTTTGTATATTGCTTGAACATGTGCAGTGGAGGCAGCAGCAGGTGAAATGTCAGCAGTCACAGCCTTGATTGACTGCAGGGAGGGGCCACGTTACTCAATAATTATCCTTAAAGGGAACCCCCACCCCAAAATAAATTTTAGTATCCTGCAGGGAATTGCTATGAACCTCGACATGGGCACAAAATTAGCCACCATTTTTAATGAGAAAAACTTTTATTAAATCTCCCGTATGTTTGTACTCCTGGGATTTAGATGCTGGCAATATAATTCAAGAATCACTGGCCAGACAATTATTGGGGTCTAAGACACATTTCTTGCAAAACACATCTTTCCATGAACTGGCCCCAGACACAACCCTGGGGAGGGCTGGACTGGAAAAATGAGTGCCACCACTCTCGTAAGGCAGTGCAGGGTATTTTGGAGATCACACTACCTGGTATAAGAGGGAAAGATAACTTTAACTTATCTCAAATCGTGCAGAGAAGAGATGTATTATTACAGCCCAATAGGGCATGGTTTACATGGATTTGCTTATTGAATATTGAGCGTCATTCATTGTGTTTTGGTTTTTTTAAATTAGCTTTAATTGAAAGGAATTTATTTCGAAACATTCGACATTATACTCTATATGAGAACTCAGGTTTAAAAACCCTGGCTGTTTTTAAAGGAGTTTTATAAAGTTTATAGTGCAAATAAAGTTTTTTTTAAAAAAAAGAGAAGTACCTAGGACAGATAGGTAGGATGGTAATTCCTACTTCTAAATGTTTCTGTGAGGAATGCCCGTACAAAGAAAACTGCTTTCGCCAGACTTCAACACTAATTTTAAACAGGAAAGTCCAGGACACTAACCTGGCAGGTAAAAACTGTACATGCTGGTGCTCATAAAATTATATTGGGAGGTAGGAAAAATCAATCCTACCTCCACTGTCCAGGTACTTTTCAATTTTAAGTTGTTGTTGTCCTTAAATACTTACACAAACTGTCTATGTAAAAGGACCAAACCAACAGGTAACCATTTTAATCCCACCGCAAGGAAGTGAATGGATCTTGGACATTACCTGTGTAAATCTCCGGACTAGACTAGGGCAGTTTCCACTCCGGCGTTCCCGATTAGAACAATCTTGAATAGGAAATCATAATTCCATCTCAATTGAAACAGCTGCAAAAAACAAAAGCAACAAAGGGAGAACTTAGAGCTCAACCACAACTGTAAAAAGCCAAAAGGAGATGTGGACAAATGTTTTATCTCTCCGAGTGTCTATTGTGTAACCAGTATGAATGTCATTCCCTAGGGAACTTATACCTCCAAGTAAACAGGCCAAAGGTCCCACTTAGTACACGACGGCGATGGAAACGGGTCAGACTCATTTCATCACAAGACAATATTTGTTTTGAGCAGGCACGAATCCTACAGACCTGGTATTTTCTCCATTTAAATGAATTTCAAGCACCATTTGTAGAATGGTGGAAATCTATAACTACTTTTCAATAGAAAACTACGACAGATCAGCCAAAATGATAATGTCCAAAGATTAATTCTGTCCCCGTGGTGATAACCAGGAAGGAAAGTACTGTCGACCAATTCACCTTTCCCTTACTAGCAGACAACTGCACAATCCATTTGATCGCTGTCTTAGTGCTTTCTACATAAATAAAAACTTCTGTGAAATCAGTAAAAATCCTGTAGAGCGTGCCTGCAATTCCTCCTTTATCCCTTAATGCGCACGGTGGGCGAGAGCAGGTCTGAATATTGAATCACTGTGGCCTAAAGGGAGCTGGGATGGGAAGTGACTGGACAGTTTGATCTATTGAAAGAAAAGTTTTTACACAGGTGTAGCTTTGTGAAAGTTGCTGGTAAGGCAAAAGGATAAGGGCTAGGCTACACTAGTGCGTTTTTCACGCATTTCGCATTTGTGTTTGGTTAGAATGGAAAACAGCGGGAATTTTTACATTCCCACGGTTCGTACTAACCCAAATCGCACAGCGAAAAAGGGCAATCGATACTAATTTTAAAATTGACCATAACTGGAAACTATAATTCTTCCCAACCACCATTGTATTGTTTATTGTTGATCTGTCCCCCATTCTTTAAAAATATTAATCGGAACCATTGTATGTTTCATCTGTCAATCAAGTGCCATATAAGTATCATAAACTCTTTTGCTGTGTGCAGTTGTGCTGTAGCTGTAATGGTGACAGTTTGGAATGCATGCAGATGATGGGAAATTCCCTCTCCTAATGTTGCCTCATAGTGATTACTGAGCAGGCTTGCAATAATAAAAATGCCTGGTCTGATGGAAGGGGGGTTGGTTAAAAGAGGAGGGGATTCAAAAGAAGCCAAACGATCCGGACAGTCCTTCCTCTGGCCAACTGATCAGAAGCCTTGAACGGGTTTAGCCCGACCAAAAGTTTGCGATCATGGTTTTCCAGCCTGTCCGATTTGGATGAACCATGGCCGATTGGTCGGAGCCGCATACAATAATTCGGCTCGAATGGCCGAAGACCGAAATGAAATGTCTGTCGTGGCCACAATTATTGTATGATGTGTACCAAGCTTAAGTCTGCAGCAACCAATCAGATGTTATAAAATGCTTCTTAACTGTATCAGACCAGTTAATAGGTACATCTGATTGGTTGAGGCAAATTAACAGCTCAAGCTAATTTTACACCTCTTATTAAATAAGGCCGTAAGGATTTACAAAATAATTCTTCATTCCAATGAACTTCCCTTTAACAGCCTCTCTTCAGTACACCAGCGATTCTAGTTTAGCAGAACTGTCCGGTGCAGTCATCCTACACAATCTCCCCAATAACCAAAGCTTCTTAGTAAATGTCTGGTTTCAATTAAGCAAGTAAGACTAGCTATTGTATCAGTTATATAAACTAAATCATGACAAGGTCTTAGTCAGAAACTACATCGTTTTCCCCGTACGTAACCTTAGCACGGTACCAGAGCGCAGCCCTTTCTCATCCATTCATTTCTATATCAGTGCAGGGGATTAGTCATAGGAGGGTGGTGAACATTTTATATTGGAAGCGATCCCTCCCAGCATTCCCTGCTGCATACTGAATGCTGGGAGTGTTGTAATTTTCAAATATCTGGAAGGGCCGTAAGTTTGACAACCCTTGGCTAGTGGAATAGATGTCACGATTGGTTTTATCTCCAAGGGACGTTCTGTTTGGTCTCGTTTGTTAAAGGCACGGTGTGACCTTCCCCAGTGGTAAAGGCACGTAGTGGGAGGGATGCCCTTAGCACTGGATTGAAATCAAAAACAATTGCTGACGCTCTATCGATCTTTTAGTCCAGATGTAATTGTGCCTTTAACTTTTTTAGAAGTTAAATATACAGGGAAAATCTTGGCGCCTTTCAAGGAATTCTAAACAAACTCAGCTTAGAAATCCATGGAGATCCAACACAGCGTTAGCAATAAAATATCAGGCCAGACCGTAAAACCAATGCAGAATGCTCATAATGCTATAAAGGATTAAATACATTGGAAGGATTTTGGCAGACTTCCAGATATATCTCTTTTATCAGGAATGGTGGGGAGAAAGTAAGTAATTAGTTATAGCCGCACACTCATACATCACCATTTATTAGATCCACGATATGGTGCATAGCTGCAGGGGGAGGAGAATAAAGTGAACCTGATTTAGCACAGCTCTGTGTAATGTATTCTCAAAGTGTACCTATTTAAAGGGGAATGTTGGAGGGTATGTAAACATAGTACGAGCTGCAGGGGGAGGATATGAAGTGAACATCATCTTAGCACAGCTCTGTTAATGTATTTCTAATTGTACCTATTTAAAGGGGAATGTTGGAGGGTATTGTAAACAACATAGTACAGAGCTGCAGGGGGAGGGGAGGATAATGAAAGTGACATGATCTTTAGCACGGCTCTGTGTAATGTATTTTCAATAGTGTTACCTATTTAAAGGGGAATGATGGAGGGTTGTAAACAGTACAGAGCTGCAGGGGGAGGATAATGAAGTGAACCTGATCTTAGCACAGCTCTGTGTAATGTATTTCTTAATAGTGTACCTATTTAAAGGGGAATGGTGGAGGGTATGTCAACATGTACAGAGCTGCAGGGGAGGATAATGAAGTGAAACTGATTTAGCACTGCTCTGTGTAAGTATTTCTCAATAGTGTACCTATTAAAAGGGGAATGTGGGGGTATGTCAACATTGTACAGAGCTGCAGGGGGAGGATAATGAAGTGACCTCATCTTGGCACAGCTCTGGTAATGTATTTCTCAATATTGTACGTATTTAAAGGGGAATGTTGGATGGGGGTATGTGTAAACAACTTAGTACAGAGCTGCAGGGGGAGGATAGTAAAGTAAAGTGACCCCGTCTTAGAACAGCTCTGTGTAATGTATTTCTCAATGTGTCCTATTAAAGGGGAATGTTGGAGGGTATGTGTAACTAGTACAGAAGCTGCAGGGGGAGTATAATGAAGTGAATCTGATCTAGCCACAGCTCTGTGTAATGGTTTTCTCAATAGTGTACCTATTTAAAGGGGAACGTTAGAGAGTAAGAAAACCAAACAAAGGTTTAATAAAGCATATTTTTATAAAATATTTCAGTTTGAATATTTCCCCCCTTTATGGATTTACTTCCTAAATGTGATTGACAAGCTAGTTGAGCCATGGAGTGTGCTCTAGACTACACCTAGGTGAAAATGTTGTTAAAGGTAGGTGGCGGGGAACCTTGATAATATATCGTATGCTGGCGAGAACACACTGCGGTTGACAAATCTCGATATATGCTGTACATCTGTTTCTAGAAATGAAAGAATTTATCCAGCCTCTAATCTAAAACACGCTGAATACAGCTTGAAGCGCCCTTAATGATGATGGATGAGACATAATCCAGAGCATGACAATTGTCATTTCCCTGAAACAGGGGAGGAATCCATCTGCAGCTCCAATGCGATGCTGATGAGAAACGTGGCACAATGGTGCCCGGTAATGATTGATGTGGTAACCAGTATAAACTGCATCAAACCTATTAGAAATGGACGTTTATGAATTCACGATTTCTGTTGACGCCTTTAAACTATTCATGAATTCGTAGAGTAGAACATCTCTCACCAAACAAAAGCAGGCACAGCCTATATCGCCAAACAGAGTTTATTTTCCATTACAGTGGTGATCTCAGGACACAGGGTTGTGTACAAACAGAGAACAATTTGTAACCGATCACAATGAATTAATGGTGAAAGAAAGATTACAAACGCTTTGGATGAGACATTTATTTGCATACCTCTGTCTCGTTACACGTCGAATTTCCCTCAGACAGAACACCTGAGAGTCGACGTTGACCGAAGATGTACCGCTGAGAATCGCACGTCTAGGGTGCTCGGTTGGCAGATTTTTGTGTTCCGTCTCCCGACCGACCCTTGCTGCAATGCAGTAATTATCTCGCCTGACCCGCCTTTAATGGTGAATGGCAGCCGTGATGAATCCTCTACACCTGTACCAACACTTAAAGGGCATCTAAAGCCTGAATCAAGAAGACAGAACACCTTACCTGAAAACATCTCTCCCTGTACTGTTGCGCTGTTTATAAATGTTCCTTTTAACAGGTAAGTCACGTGCCTTATTTCCCAGCATTCTACTCTCATAGCCACACCCACTTTTTCTTGCACATGCTTAGAACTAATGGCAAAATTAGCCATGGTCATATCAGTCAGTTAGGCGCCCCCCCCCCCAAAAAAAAAAAAAACTCCCAGCATTCCCTGACAGCACAAGAGGATGGTGGGAAATTGCTCTCCTACCTCTCTGCGTATATAGTCTCCTCTGTCACTTTGTTCAGAAAAACTGTTTAGTGTCCCTTTAAGGCAGGGATGTCAAACTTCAGATGTTTGAAAACTACCAACTCCCAGTATTCTGCACCGAGGAGAATGATGCGGGAGGTTGTAGTTTTAAACATCTGGAGGGGCTCAGTTTGACCACCGTTTTAGTGGATTGTGCATACAGAGGACCTCACTGGAAATATGGCTCCTGGACGGAAGATCTGCCTAGGGACGATTGTATTTCCTTCACCAAGTCTAGAAGAAAGTCTAAAATTCCTGTACATCTTGAATTCTATTGAAGGTCCCTGTTAATGAGCCGCCGATCGTCAAGCTTTCTTCTTAATGACCAAATCAAATGCAGCAATTCGGGGAGAGCGCCAAGCCGCCATCTGTCTACATGTTTGTAATATTAAGAGCGCGGTGGGACGAGCATTAGATGGATCTGCTATCATTGCTGCTCAATTAGCTTTCACCCACATTATAATAGTTGGGCTGTTTGTCTGATGGGCAGTTCAAACGGATCATTAATACTAACAAAGATCGTGACTAATGGCGACCAAACGGCATATCACGTCATAGATTCTCGCTCCCTAAGGGTAGGCCAACAAGCGTGTTTTTTGCACGTTTCTTGTGCACGCGATTTTGGTTACAATGGAAATCGCGGGAATGGAGAAATGCGATTGCGCATCCGCTTCGTGTTTGTGGGCACCGTTTTTTTATATGGTAAATTACAAAATCGCATGCACACACGCGGAACAATGCACAGAAATTGCACAACTAAAGATGTGATTGACGTGCACGATTGGTGCGTGTAGTGGGGGCCTCAGCCTAACTTCATTTCCATGAATTATATTGTCTTTCTAATGGCCACACCAGCGCGGACCACGGACCACGTGTATGTCAAGGGTGGCTATATTGCAGGCGTTGTTATCCGTTTTCGAAGCGCATGCGTCCAACTAATGAGTGGAGCGCTCGCAAAAAAGGTGGGTACCGAAGGTATCGTCATAGTGTGGCCTTAGCATGAACATCATCCTGCTTCCTTGCTTGAGCCACACCCCCCTCTACCTTCAGTAGATCTGCAGTTGACACTAGCATAACCAGATCAAACGAGGCAAAAAGGCAAAGAATTCGTCTTCTCCCAGGGGATTGGGGACATTAGTGTACCAAGGTTAAATATATCTAGAATAAATAAATACAGTGCTTTAACGGGACCAGGAGAGGATTGAATCATATTAAAAACGCCCATTGATGTTCCCTGCCTCACTTTGTGATTGTACAAGGATCGGGCGGGGTTCACTCTGATGTTGGCTGGGATATTGCTAGGAAGGAATCTCGGAAGGTAAGTTAACAACGTGTGGGCACCTTGGGCTAAATGTCTAAAAAGCTCCAAAAGGAAATCGTGTGACACAATGTTCCGTTAAACGTATGATTGGCTTTTCCTTAACCCTTTGTTGGGTAACCTCTAATGCGAATCAGTAATGACTGACAGCTTTCCATCCCAATTAAAGCTTCTCCCTTAAATTCACCACCTAGCAACAACGGAAGGTTAAACACAGATTGTCAACACAAACTGTAATGGCGTTACATAGGATTTACACATACTACTAAACGTTACCAGCCCTTACATAGCCCTTACCTACTCCGTAAGCCCCTACTTACACAATAGCCCCTTTACGCCATAACACTTACCATAGTTTCCCTCTTTTACATAGTCCCCTTTACATACTCCTTACATAACACCTTTACCATAGCCCCTTACCATAGCACATTTACCATATCCCTTACCATAGCTCCTTACCCATAAATTTTACCATAGCCCCTTACCATAACTACTTTACCATAGCCCCTTTACCATAGCACCTTACCATAGCTCCTTTACCATAACTACTTTACACACTAGACACTTTACCATAGCTACCTTTACCATAACTACTTTACCCTAGCCCCTTTACCATAGCTCCTTTACCATAGCTCCTTTACCATAGTACCCCTATTCACAATAGCTCCTGTACCATAACTACTTGTACCATAGCTCCTTTACCATATATCTTACCATAGCTCTTTACCATAGTGCCATTACACACCCAGCTATTTTACCATAGTCCATTAACCATAGCTCTTTACATAGTCATAAGATCCATAGTTTACCATGTAATTTACCATAGCTCCTTTACCATAGTCCCATTTAACATAGCTCCTTACCATAGTCCATTTACCACAGCTCTTTTTACCATAAACTACTACCATAGTCCATTTACCATAACTGACTTTACACAAATAGGCTCCTTTACCATAGTCCATTACCATAGCTCCTTTCCATGACTACTTTACCATAGCTCCTTTACCATAACGAATTTACCATATAGCTCCTTTACCATAACTACTTTAACCATAGCTCATTTAGCCATAGATCTTTACATCACCAGCCAAGTGTTATGCTAATTCATAACTACTTTACCATAGCTCCTTTACCATAGCTCTTTACATCACAGCCAAGTGTTATGCTAATTGGGATTTTCCAGGGTACATAATTGCCACAGATTCTTGTACAAGTCATATGAATTGAGAAAAGCCAGTCGGATCACTAGCAAAACGTCTTCATGAACTAAACTTCAAGTCCAGTTGATCTAATTGAATACAACAGATATATCCTTTACCATAGTCCATTCACCATACCTCCTTTACCATGATACTTACCATAGATCCTTTACCATAACTACTTTACATAGCTCCTTTACCATAAATACTTACCATGTCCATTACCATAGGCTACTTTACCATAGTCCTTTACATAGTCCTTTACCTAGCTCCTACCATAACTATTACCATAGTTCATTTACCATAGCTCCTTAACATAGCATTTACAATAAGCGTCCTTTACCAAAAATACCTTTACATAGTCCATTTACCATAGCTCCTTACCATAACACTTTACCATAGTCCATTACATAGCTCTTTACCATACTCCTTACCATACATTACTTTACCATAGTCCATGTTACCATAGAATCCTTTACCATAACTATTTACCATAGTCCATTACCATAGTTCTCTTACCATAGTCCATTGACCATAGCTCCTTTACCATAACTACTTTAAATATGTCCTTCGCCATAGCTCCTTCACATAGCCTCTTACCATAGTCCTTCACCATAGCATTCTTTACCAAGCTCTTCACCATAGCCTCTTTACCATAGCCTCTTTACCATAGCCTCTTTACCATAGCTCCTTTACGACAGCCTCTTTACCATAACTACTTTAACATAGGTCCTTCACCATAGCCTCTTTACCATAGCTCCTTCACCATAGCCTCTTTACCATAGCCTTTACGATAGCCTTTACATATAGCTCCTTCACCATAGCCTCTGTACCATAGCTCCTTCACATAGCCTCTTTACCATAGCTCCTCACATAGCCATTTACATAGCTCCTTCACATAGCCTCTTTACCATAGCTCCTCACCACGAGCTCTTTACCATAGCTCCTTCACCATAGCCTCTTTACTATAGCTCCTTCACCATAGCCTCTTTACCATAGCTCCTTCACCATAGCCTCTTTACCATAACTACTTTAACATAGGTCCTTTACCATAGCCTCTTTACCATAGCTCCTTCACCATAGCCTCTTTACCATAGCTCCTTTACGATAGCCTTTACCATAGCTCCATCACCATAGCCTCTTTACCATAGCTCAGTTACCATATATCC
Organism: Hymenochirus boettgeri; assembly: GCA_019447015.1. Lineage (NCBI taxonomy): Eukaryota > Metazoa > Chordata > Amphibia > Anura > Pipidae > Hymenochirus > Hymenochirus boettgeri. The sequence goes on from JAACNH010005901.1 coordinate 18,533, forward strand.
TTTTCCATAGGCTCCCTATACCAGGCATTCTTACCCATATCTAACACTATATAAACATTTAGCTCCCATTACCCTAATCTATTATGTAATCTTTTACTCGGGATAGATGCTTATTTAACCGTGTAGGCCCCTTCTAGCCTATATTCTATTGACTATGTTCATAAACCAGCAGGTGGAACGAGGAGGGAAAATAAAGGGAGACTGGCAGACGACAGCCCGGGAGAACACGAGACATGCGATGGAGCCAAAAGGGAGAGGGCAGAAGAGAGAAGAAGGGAAAGGGCAGGGACCAAAGGTTTAATTAGGCGTCTTCCCATATACTGTGCGGTTTAATTAGGTGTCTTCCCATATACTGTGCGGTTTAATTAGG
>JAACNH010005902.1:0-18901 GCA_019447015.1 Hymenochirus boettgeri
TATAACGTCTGATTGGGTACTGCAGTTATATAACATCTGATTTGGTACTGTATTTATATAACGTCTGATTGGGTACTGCAGTTATATAACATCTGATTGGCGTCATGGTATAATGGCCACACTTATCTTTAAACATTTCTAATTTTGCGGGCTTCGCAGAGTCGCGATTGATGTCAATATTCAGCGCGTAGCCGGCAGATCGTCTGTCTCCAAGCTGTGTTACGGAACTTCCAAACCCGAAAATAAGCATTCACCGAGCCTTGTAACGGCTGGAGTGAACCGGACCCTCTAATCGCTGGTATGGCAAAAAGTCCCCTCCTCAGGGGGAAAAATGCTGATCCCACCCTGCAGCCAGTCCTCCCCCACAGGGATCAGGCCTACTCATGAAGATAGTTGGAACAGTCCTACAGGTAGGACAAAAACACTGAGGGGGCATGGTCAGGGGAGGGCATTTTAAGTTGGGACTGTCTTACCAGTGGAAGGACCTCTCATAAGTTATAGCTGCCTTTGGGGTGATAATGAAATACGTTTATCTAGAGGAATGAAAAGGAAATGTACAATTAAATGGTAAATATGTAAAAATGCCTGAGAACATGTGGAGATTGGTGACTTTTAGAATGAATATTGGACATTACTGGACATGTATTAGTTCTTAGGCATGCCACACTGACAGTTCTGTACACTGAAAGTGCATACAGTATGCCTTTCCACTTTTTATGTCTACTTCTATATCATGGTTAGGCAGGCATTATGGGTATGGTAATAAGGTTGATAAATATGTATTTATTGAAGCTTACAATTATGAAGCTATGTTGCATAGCTTTGTGTTTATTCAGCCTCAGCTCTCTTTCTATATATATTATAAAATATGTAGGCTGAATATACTCCCATATACTCTAAATATGGTAATAGTATATATACAATTTATATTTTTACAATATATATATAATATATAAAGAATTAAAGGAGAACTAGTGCATATACATTTTATTCAAAAACAGTTAAAAGAAAAGTACCTAGGGCAGGGAGTAGGGTAAGTTATTCCTACCTCCCAGTATAATTTCTACGATGAGTGAGCACAAAGGAAACTGCATCTGCCAGGCTTCCTGAATGCTTCAGCACTATCTTTTATACAGGAAGGCCCAGGGCACTAACCGGCAGATGAAAACTGTATGTGCTGTAGCTCCTCAACAAACAAAATTGGGAGGTAGGAATAATGAACCCAACCTCCCTGCTCCAAGTAATTTTCATTTTTAAAAAGTTACTTTTTACAGTATAGTGTCCTTTAAAAGAAACAGGTGATTTTATCTCTTCTCCACTGCATTCAAACAAGGCCAGTGTTATTCTGCCACCTGCTTTCTATATGTTTTGCCCTGATTTTCACATTATATGTTGTTAATTACAGCTAATGGGCTACCGCCCATTAGTTAGATTTAATTATCATTATCAAACATTCGTTTATTAAAGCAATGTTCTAAGAGAATATTTGACTATGTCCCAATGGTCTCCTGACAGATTACAAAGCAGCCAATTATTTTAATGATAATCATCTTTTCAAATGTCTATTCATTGTGAAACGGTTATCTGCAAGCAGTAGTAACGAGTAATTGTGGAGACCTCTATTAAATGTAATTAGTGTCATTGGATTTAAATGGAAGATTTATAAATCGGCATACCCTTTCTTTTTATTTGTTGACTGTTAAATCTACCACTAGGTGTCGCTGTTCACTGTATAATTAGTACTACTACCTTGTATCAATAAAAGCCATGAGCAGATGGATGAGTGTCCAACTTTATTACAAGATATGTTTTTTCAATAACGTGGAGAATGCATTTCCTTTAGACAATATTGCTTCATATCAGGCAAGATGCAGCCTCTATACAATAGGTAGCCAAACCAATTATATGCAATGCCAAAATATTAGTGCCATGCTGTTATTGCTGGCTATAGAATATTGGTATGTTATAGTGTCTCTTGTGTGTTGATTCATTAGAGTACTACCCATATCCTTACCATTAAGCCTTTATCATCACTGATACTCAATTAAAGGGAAACTAAAGTCTCCATACAAGGTTGCAGACAAAGCACATCAAAGATAAAAGTTTTGTCCTAACTATAAAATTAACCTGTGGGTGTACTGGGGGTCAGCTCCCATACTCCACCTTTGCTGGGTGACACCCATCAATGGCAACTGGCCACTTGTTAAGAACCGTCAATAAATTAAATACCCCCCTATCTTGGCAGATCACTAAACAAATAAGGAAAAGGCCTAGTGAGCGTTTTTATCGTTGCTGCCAATGAAAATCCACTGCATGCTAGCAATCCGGCACATTTAACAAACTCTCTGGAACGCTTATATTTTATGTGCATGGTAATGTCACGGAATAAATACCTGGATGTTTTATATCAATGGTTAATCAGCGTTAAACATTAGCAATAAACCAGTCTTAAATCTGAAAAGCTAAACTTGAGTTGGATGTTCCCCTGTCCTTCCCCGTCCTTCTGTCCATTACAATTTAACAACATACAGGGAAATATAATATCGCAAATCCCCGCGCCTTACCTTTCCGCAATCCAATAACAGAGGTAAAGGTGGTATGTCCGGTAATGGAACGCAGGATCACAGAAAGGTAAGAAAAGAATTGGAAAGGCCCAGTGCCTTAAAATAAATATAAAACCCCCCTTAACTGGATATTACATTGGGTTAACATGAGTTTTACATTTATTTCACGCGTTATTGAATCTCCCCATAGTTTCTTTCCTTTAAAATCTATGTTACTTTTCTATGTTGTATTTTTACTTTCGCCCCAGTGATAACATTGTAAATATTTCAAAAGGTTATTAAATATTTCAATATTTCAAAGGTTTATTTACAATATTATTGTTATTGTGGATTATATAGCGCCAACATCTCCGTAGCGCTTAACAATTACATGGATACATTCACATCAGGCCCTGCCCGAAGAGCTTACAATCTAATTACATTTATTGACACATACAACCTATCAGTATGTCTTTATGATTGTGGGGGAAACCGGAGGTGCCCGGAGGAAACCCACGCAAACACTGGAGGACATAAAAACTCCTTGCAGATGTGTCCAAGGGTTGAATCAAACTCCGGACAGTGCTAACCACCCATGAGCCACCAAGCTGCCCATTAGAGATGTCCGAACTTCGCAAAATCCGGTCCGCTCGAGGATCTGCGAATTTTTGAAAAAATCCGAAAATTCGAAAATCGCGAGCGGACCCATTAAATGAAAAATGTTTCGAAAATATGAGAAATCCGCGGTTCGGAAATTCGGAAGGCGGAAAATCCGGAAAAATCCGCCATTCGCGAACGGGATAAATCTGCAGCGGATCCTGCTGCCCATCAAATTTATTATTATGGATTTAGCATCAACATCTTCTTTGGAGCTTTAAATTACAATTGCCACATACAACATTCGGGACGCCTTGTCTCTTCCTCAGGGATACCTGGGAAGGAAAAAAGCTACAAAATGGCACAGGGAACATGTATATTTCTAAAAATGATTTATTAATACAGTTCCCTCCATGTATAATACAATATATAGAATAGAAACAATATCGGCTAGAAAGCTGACTGGTGGACTCGCTGGAAAGATAGCTGCTGAAATACCAACAATGGCGATCCAGAAAAGGGTATCCAAGGTTCCAACCCTGAAATTAAAAATTGTAAATAGGTAAATCACCCCTAATCCCAAAACTGCAATAGTTAGAAAGCGAAAGATATAACCAAAAATAAAAATAAGTAATGGAATAAATGGTTATTTTATTTTAAAACAAGGAATATTCCTTTAATATACTGTCGAATTCCTACTAGCCGCAATGCATCAAAATACATTATAGCGTTAATTACACAAATGCATCCATAACTAGTAATTGAGGTTGAATAAAGACATACGTCCATCTAGTTCACCTTTACACCCTACTTAACGTAACAGTAAGGCAAAAAGGGGGAATTCCTTCCTGTTTCCAAATGGCAATCGGAAAGTATCCCTAGATCATAACTACAGAATTGTATTATAGTATTGAGTAATTCTCAATATGTTTTAGTTTTAGAAACTTATCAGACCACTTTAAAGTTATTCAATGAACTTGCCATTACCACATCTGCTGGAAGACAGTCCCACCGTTTAATTGTTCTCACTGTAAGAAAACCTTTCCTAACCTGAAGATGAAACTTCTTTTCTTCTAGTCTTAAAGGATGTCCACGTGTCCTTGATATGACCAATTAGTGAACAATGCACCAGAGAGTTTGTTATTATGGCCATTAATATATTTGTATAAAGTTATCATATCCCACGCAAACGTCGCTTCTCCAATGTAATCAGCCCTAACTTGTCTAATCTGCCTACATAGTCAAGCCCCTCCATTCCCTTATTATTTAAGTTGCCCTTCTCTGAACTGCTTCCATTTCCAAGAGGGAGGATAATATCTCTCTCTCTTGAATCTATTCCCCTCTTTATACAAGACAATCTATTGTAGCTCTAGCCGTTGCTGTGTGGCATTGTTTGCTACAGCTAAGTCTGTTATCTACCAGAACCCCCAAATCTTTTTCCATTAGAGAATCACTAACACAGAGTTATGTATGGTGTAGGGTACAAGGATTGTAAAACCCAAATACATCACTTTACATTTATCAACATTAATGTTTATAAATATAAAAATATTAGTAGGCCTAGCCCTAAATGTCAATTTATATTAAAGCAATACATTTAAAGGGCATGTCCCCCCCAAAACTATATCCCCCCAGTAATGGCCCCACCATGTAGTGTAGTGTAATCCTTACCTCACATCCCAGCTCCATAGGGTTCTCCTGTAGACCCCCCTAAAGTCCAAAAACTGTCCACCAGGAGGCTAGCAGGGCTCTGCCTGCTACCTTGCCTCCGGTAGATATTTGTCATGCGTACTGCAGCCCTTCTCCCCCTCCCTCCCCCTCCTCTCCCTCCCTCTCCCTCGTTCTACTATCCCTCCCCCTAGCGTAAACCCCCTTAATATGCTGCTCCCCCATGTCTGGCAGCCCAACCGCATGGTTTGTATTTTCCAAAAGCTCCCCAACACTTACTTACCTCCTCCTCTTTCCTCCGCTGCACTGAATGACCGGCAGCCGCGTCCGGATTGGCTGGCTCCAGCAATCACAGACGCGACTGCCGGTCCGCCCCTCTGCTGCATTCTCGCAAGCCGAGGGCCGGCAGTGCAGCGGAGGAATGAGGGGAGGTAAGTAAGAGTTTGGGAGCTTTTGAAAATACAAAACCATGCGGTTGGGGCTACCAGACTGGAGGAACATCATACCAAAAACTTTTTAGGGTGGACATGCCCTTTAAAGAATTATGAAATACTAAGTATATTCTGAAGAATATTATCTGAAGGACATAGTTGGATATTGTACATTCCTGGTATGACTTGCTTCTCCTCACAAAATGACAATTATTAATGGACAGGTGCACGGCTTAGTATTACCAAAAGCCACGTAGAATACTAATTATGTGTGCACATAGGGGGAAAAATGTTTAAGTACAAACAGCAGTTGAGCGAAAACAAAAGGTTCCCTCTAAAAAGACCCCCACAAAAAGGCATGCTACTTATGACTAGTTAAAATGCTAAGCGTTTATTAGTGACAAGTCCAAACAATAGTCTCACAGACTACCAGAAAGAGCTCCTCAAACCGCCACCCACACACCAATATCCCATAAAAACCATACACCAATAATACCAACATTAAAATACAATGATAAAACACAGTGCACCACCGACAGGTCCCGGCTAAAAAGAATGGAGTTGTGGTAGGTAAAACTGTGGTAGGAATGCAGAAGAAATAAATGTCCAAGTAACAATGGTGGCCTTGGTGTGTTCAAAACACAAAACAAAACCAAAACACCCGACAGCGGGAATTAATGTGAGAGCCAGACTAGGACCGGTGTATACCTACCGAGTCCCAGACGGACCACACTCTCACCGCCAGCTGTTATTTCAACTCAGGAATCCGACTCATACAGCTGTGGATAAATCAACCCAATCCAGCGACATGTATCCTCCGTGTCCATCTCTCTAAGCACGTCGGTTAACGCATCTCCTACTACTGACAGTGTTTCGCCCAGCATCATTAGCATAACGGGCTTCATCAGGGTCAGTGATGCTTGCAGCACAGCCCATTTGTAGTCGGCCATATTAACCTTGCATGGACTTACTTAAGGGATACAAATAATCAAACATATGTTACGAAAAAGATAAATATCAGTGCAAAACAGTCACTATACAACAAAAGGGGAGTGAAGATAAAGGGTCAGGAGACACCCTAATGCAAATGGACTATATTAATATTAAAGGACACTTCATGGAAGACGCAATGCTAGTCCACATCAAAAATATCCCAGAAAGGGACAATTTCTAACAACCAGAGTGCTCATCTAATTAAGGGTAGGTTAATACATAAATTATTAACACCAAGTCAGGTAAGTATCGAATAGACAATAGGGTTGCTTGGATGTGTAGAGCTAATCATCAGCTCAGTATGAGAGGCCCCTTTAAACAGCCAACATACTGCAACAAGGGGAAAAAAAAATTCAACTGGACAAATTTAATGTGATTATTCGCCAGAAAGCTATTACGGAAAAAGATTTGTAGCGAAAAAGAGAGAGACCCTCTAGCAGACAGGATAAAGGGAACTTGATGTTCTGACTGAACCTCAATGTGTCAGGCCCCTCAGAATGTGATACGTCTGAAGTTCAGGTAGAAAAGTAGCAGTGCTTGTGTTGGGGGGGGTCTTTTTTAGAGGGAACCCCTTTTGTTCCCTCAACTGCTGTTTGTTCTCCTCACAAAATCCATAGTTCTAAATCTCTATTCATTGCACTAGAGATAACTGTCTGTTAACTGGCTGCATTGATGCTGCAATATACAAAATAATAGCACTGTATGGTTGGTTTGTACTGTGGTTGATGAGAACATTTTGACCTGCACTGGGGATAATTTGTACAAGTGCTGTTGTTGTATTATAGGTCTGATCTAGGTGGAATTTTGTACAATATGGTGGTCTGGTTTTGGTCACGGCTCATGTGTGGCTTAAAAAAGATTTTCTATTATTTTTCTTGCAATTACTCTGGCTTTCAAAATGACCATGGCTGTAATTGTATTAAGTGTTTAATGGTTCCATGAACGTGTACACAGTCCTGTTCATCTTTTAGAAATCTATGGGAATTTTAAGCCCTCAATCTGAGACCAGGGATGCTCGGAAAATGAACACTATAAGCAATATACAGAGACTTCCATGTACAAAGCTTGGATGGTTCCCTACCCTTTCCCTGTCTCTCCCCCTCCTCCACTTACTTTGTCTTCATCTCTTCCTCCCACATCTCTATAATCTATGTTTATTTCTTTCTTTACGTCCCATTAACCCTTCATTACTTTATTAGAGATTTTCATCCAGTCTGATTGTCTATCTACAAATGAACACAGAAAATACATCCCCCATGTTTCTGGTCATTGTTTATTTTCTTTAATAATTAGAACAAAATCCAATTTAGATAAAGTCCTTAATGATGGAAATGAAAACAGAATCTCTGCACCAGGGGCTCTTGGGAATCCACATGTCACGCTGCTGACTTCTCTTCATCATATTCAAAATCATCTGGAAATAGACAAAGCAAAGTATCAACAGATGTTACAAGGGATGTTGAGTTTTCTACATACATAGGCATTCTATGGTCATCCAAAGTAACACACAAACACTTTACCATATTCCTTTCTGCCTGTAAGAAGGATAGAGGACCTCCATAGAGTACTGCACGATCGGACGAGGTTTTCCGCCATGTCCGATTCGGACGAACGGTCAGTCGGACATGGCTACATTCGGATGCGATAATTTCGGTCCGATCAACCGATACACTGAACTATCGGTCGATCGGACCGTTATATCTAATCGTGTGTACCCAGCTTTAAAGTAAAACTAATGGTAGATTGTAAATCAATTCAGAAGTTAGGAAATACTTGATTATCACTTGAAAAATGCTTCATGGCCTAAATAAGGAAAAGTCCCACAACCCAGCCTGGTTGGACCATCCGCCAAGAGAGTAGTCTATGAATGAGCTAAATCCCTCTAATCCTAGTACTATCAAAGCAGTGGTGCGTGGATGATGTCTTTTCAACTACACTTTGTTAGCTGCAATTTATGTGATGTATGAAAGCAAGGAAAAGGCAAGGGTGCCAGTAGATTATTTACTGTACACTTTCACATTAAATATTTGGAATTGGGATGTGTATGTGCAGGTACCCTCATGCATCTTTCTCTGGGACTCTGTGTTAGTTGCCCTTCACTTCAGAGGCTTTCTCCCTATGGGATGTTTTGGCTGCTTTGGTGACACATTGATTTACAGATTACCCTCATTCTATTTTCTATTACATTAACTTGAATGCTCTTTTAGCCACATCAGTTTTTATGAGCATGTTAAGAATTTTATTTGTCATGTTTGTATGATGAGCAATCTGGACAAGTCTTCATTGATTCCTTGGCAACAGATGTTGTTTATGAGTTTGTTGTTTGACACAGCAGTATAATAGATAGACAGACAGACAGACAGACAGACAGGAGAGATAGATGTAGATAGATAGATGATAGATAGATAGATAGATAGATAGATAGATAGATAGATAGATAGATAGATAGAGGATAGATAGATAGATAGATAGATATATAATAGATAGAGAGAAGATAGGATAGATAGATAGATAATGGATAGATAATAGAATAGATAGATCTATTAGATAAATAGATAGATAGATAATAGATAGATAGATAATAGATAGAATAGAGGACAGATACGATAGATAGATAGATAGATAGATAGATAGATAGATAGATAGATGATAGGAGATAGAAGATAGATAATATAGATGTAGATAGTAGAGATAGATGTAGATGACGATAGATAGATATAGATGATGATAGATAGATAGATAGTAGATAGACAGACAGACAGACAGACAGAGATGATGGGATAGATAAGTAGTAGAAGAGATGAAGAGAGGAGAGGAAGGAGTGATATGAAGTATAGATAGATAGTAGAGATAGATGAGAAGATAGATAGTAGATAGATATAGATAGATGCAGATGATAGATAGATGAGCGCTTAAAGATAGATAGATAGATAGATGATAGTAGATAGATAGACACTATTGCACGACTGACAGTCATTTGTCCTGGCCGAGATCACGCTCAAAGCAAATGCTCGATCGGGACAAAAAATAGCCTGTGTGTACCCAGCCTTAGGACTGCAGATTTCCCTTGGCTCATATATAATAAATATATATCTGTAACTTATGATCGTCCCTTTATCATTAGTGTGTGTTGTGTACCCACCTTTAATGTACAAGGCTTAGAGTGTATTTTGCCTGATTAATGGTTTCAATATGAAATCAGAATCCGATGGGTATTTACATAAACACCGTATTCCTTATGGCAATATAACATTGTATCTCATGAATACTGGTAATTAGTGCCTGTGTATTTGACTCATTATGTTTGTCATCAGTGGTGTTGTTTTCCATTTGTCATGTTTTGTGCATTATTTCTTATTGTGGTTTCCTTTTGATGTTTGATCCAAGTTTGTTCATTCAATGTATTAATAATTTGTTGTTCTCTACTGTTCCATGTCATGGTGGTTTGTTTGGAGGTAATTAGGGTGGATGCTGGTGTTTGTGTATAAGTGGTTCTATATCTGCATATCCTTTAGCCTATCATTAAGTGCCATGTGTGGCACGAAACATGTCGTGACCAGTCTGTCTTCGCTTGCACACTTAATTACATAAAGTTTTTTTATGAGATGCTCCGCCCTTTCTTGGGGTGCACACCCCACTTTCTGCCTTTCGAGTGATTGCTATGCAATTTTAACCAATATTTACTAACCAATTAGCGACACACGAGAGCAAGAAGGGTCACCAACATTTCATTTTATATCTAACTAACGGACTTAATGAAAGGACCAGTTTAGTTCACTTGTGTCTGTGATGTAACATGTGTTGTTTTATTTGGTTTGCTATAATACTGGTGATACCCTCAATTTACACAGATATTGATACTGAATGTCTGTTTTTTTAGGGTAGATGATACATAGTGAGTGCCCTGTCCGACCATTCATAGAATCCCATAAGTGACTATGCCACCATTGCTCTGTGGCTGGTCAGTCTGGGGCATAGTCAGGCACAGTGGGTGGACCCAAGCTCTTCCCTTGCCCTGCTCTTCCTGTGTTTGGGGGATAGATGGTGGATAGCCTATATTGTTTTCACTGATCATTTTTGCTGGCAGATAATACAATTATTCATTATGTACCCTAATAATTCTTTAAGTACTGGGTTATGGGACAGTTAATGGACTGGCTAACTTGCAATACAAAATGAGCTTCACTTTGAACACCCTAAAGGTGCATTGAAAAGCGATTGACAGTCATACGATTCAGGGATCATACGACATCTGTATAGCCAATGTCTGACTGCAATTGTTGTGTCTATGGGGGAGTAAAATGTTTATTTTGCACCAACAATCTACTCCAGTGTGCCTTGTAGGATTGTATTTGCACTATAAAATTACTTCCGGTTTGTACCATTGCTGCAATCTGCTACATCTCCCTCCTCGTACATATATACTGAACAATTCCATTTATTCTATATCGAAGTTCATTGTTTTGCATTGCAAAGGCATAAACCAATGAAGTGTACTTTGTGGTTCTTTACTGAAAACATGGTGATCTTCGGTCCAAGTAAAACTGCTTCTCAGTAAAGCTCTTGCTTCCTCTGTGTATTGGAACCTCAATCAATCACAAAGGAAATAGGAATCAATATAAAGTGCTTGCTGTTATTTTTATACTCTATTGATGAGTCACTAAAGATCCAGGCCAGAGGCATTCTCTATACTGGCCGCCAGTGGCACTAGCCCACCAACCTTAATCACCCTCCTCCCAATTGCTGCTATAGCATCCTGGTCAGGGGAGGTTGTCCTACTGCTGTGGGTTCAGTTGTGTGACAAAGCCGGGCAGGACCTGTGTGGGCCTGGGAATTGTTGCCAAGGAAACCAGCCTGCAGAAGCAGCATCTGCTCTGGTACATGGGCACCTGAAGGTACTGTGTGTGTGCTGGGGAGGGTTCAATGTGGGCATTGCAGGTTTGTGGTAAATTGCACATAGTGTCTTAGTGTATGTAGTGCTGTGTGCTGGTTTTGCATTGATCAGGGTATTTCAGCTCAGCTTCTCTGCATTAATGTACAGGGTTAATGTACATGGATAGGCTGGGCAATGATCCTGCCACTGTGGGCACAGGGATGTAGCTGTCTCTGCTCTCTGCATCTCCATACAGGGTATAGTACAATATACAGTCAATGGAATTATTATCAGCATCGATATACAATGTGTGTGTGTGTGTGTGTGTATGCTCATTTGTATGTACCTAAATACCATATGTGTGTGTGTATGCCTGTGATAAATACTTCATATATGTGTGTTTGGTCTGTGTGCATGCTTGTCTGTATGACATATAGTGCATATATGTGTGTCTTTAGGTTTATGTGGGTGGTTGTAAATATTATATAGTGCATATGTGTGTTTATGTCTGTGTGCGTGCTTGTCTGTATGATATATAGTGTATATGTGTATGTTTAGGTCTGTGTGCGTGCTTGTCTGTATGAAATATAGTGCATATGTGTGTGTTTAGGTCTGCATGCTTGTGTGTATGAAATATAGTGCATATGTGTGTGTGTGTTTAGGTCTGTGTGCGTGCTTGTCTGTATGATATATAGTGCATATGTGTATGTTTAGGTCTGTGTGTGCTTGTCTGTATGTATATATGTGCATATGTGTATGTTTAGGTCTGTGTGCGTGCTTGTCTGTATGATATATAGTGCATATGTGGTGTGTGTGTGTGTTTAGGTCTGGATGTGTGCTTGTCTGTATGACATATAGTGCATATATGTGCATCTAGTCTGTGTGCGTGCATGTTTATTATAAATGATGTGTGTATTTTAAGGTCTGTTTTCATGCGTTGTCTGTATGATATATAATGCAATATGTGTGTTTAGGGATGTGTGAGTGCTTGTTATATTATATAGTACATATATGTGTATGTTTAGGTTTGTGTGCGTGCCTGACTGTATGATATATAATGTATATGTGCATGTTTAGATCTATGTACGTACTTGTCTGTATGACATATGGTGCATATATATGCAGGGGCGTAACTGCAGGGGCTCAGGCCCCCCCGCTAGATTGGAGGCCGGGCCCCTGACCCACCCCGCCACGATCAGCTGTATGAAGGAAACATACACGCGATCAGCTGTTTAAAAGACCGGAACCTGAACTGGAAGTTCAGTTCATTTATAGAAGTTCAGGTTCAGTCTTTTAAACAGCTGATCCCGTGTATGTTCCTTCATATGCAAGATCAGCTGTTTAAAATCGGGCCCGTGTTTCTGGGGGCCTGCCGAACACAATGATGTTTTCTACTGCCTGTCATGATCTATCCAGCTTGAAACTCTGCTGAGGCAAAATCAGCTCAAAGTGCATGGCTTGGCTTTGTTCCCACGGTGTCACCATTGCCAGCATGCGGCCTGTGATTGGGTGCCTCTCAGCCAATATCAGACGCGGCTGCCGGCTCGCCTGTTTCCAACTTCCTGCAAACGGAACCGCGAGGAGCGCACTGCAGGAGTGAAGGGCTGTAAGTAGTGTTTCGGATTGATTTTGAAAGAATAATAGAGCGATTAGGTCTGGTCAGGGGGGCTACATTATATTAAATGATTGATTGTGGGTGGACATGCCTTGTGTTCTCCTTCCAGATCTGCTGGAATTGTAACATTGTATTGTGCTAATCAGCACCTGGAGCAGAGGATACAACGTTCTACAATAAATCTAGCTATTAGGCTGGGTACACAGGGGAATTTTTATGATAATCATTGGGACAGACAGTTCGGGTGACCACACAATCGTCTTTGATTTACCGCTGTATCCGACCAACAGACATCGGTCGCCGTAGACAACTCACACGTCACCGATTTTTTTGCCTGACCGACCGATATACAAAAATATCATCTAAATTGCCTGTGTGTACCCAGCTCAACTGGTGGATCTGGGAGAGGAGAATGGTGAGTGTTTGAGCTGTTTTCTCTAAGCAGATTCAAGCTGGATAGATTGTGACATAAGAGAATATAGCGTGTATGGGCGATCAGTCGGGTCCATGTGTGCAGTTCCAATATTGCACTGTGCCAACAAATACCAATATGATCTGTTGGCAAAATGCAATTGAATCACAGCCTTAGGGCTGAGGATATCTATGTATTTATTTATATATTATCTATCATCTACCGTATATACTCGGTATAAACCGAGATTTCAGGCTAAAAAATAGGGGAGTTTCAATATCGGGTCTCCGTTACTTACCTTAGCCCGATTACGTCAGTATTGCATCGCGGGATCGGGCAAAGGTAAGGAGCGGGACTTAACACTACGGGTTTTGGATCGTTAGCACAAGGGTTAACGTGGGGTTTTAGACGAAAAAGGGCCATATTGAATTCCCCCATTGCCTGAAAATCGAGTCTCGGTTTATACGAGTCAGACTTACCTGCTCCTGCGGCCGCACGCTCCGCATCCTCTGCTGACTGACGTCAATACTCTGTGCCAGGAAGTGAGGCTGGCGCCGAGAAGTGACGTTAGCCAGCAGAGGAAAGTGGAGCATGTGGCCGCCGGAGCTTAGAAGAGGATCCAGAGCAGCCTGCAGCGGAACATGTGGAGAAGGTAGGAGAAGGCAACTGTGGGAATTAAGAAGGGGGAAAAGGCACAGTAATTCCGGCAGTGGCTATTCTTGCCACTGCAGATGTTTGGAAACTACAACTCCAGCAACTAAAGCATGCTGGGAGTTGTAGTTTCCAAGGAATGAGGCTAATTGCCTTTTAAATGGACATAAGAATTCCCATACAGTAATAGCCAAATACATTATGGCAATTACTGTATGGGACTTCTGATGTTCAATTAAAGGGCAACTAAAGCCTAAAAACAATACAGAATCAGAAGGTAGTAGTGGTCATATTTTCTACCCTGGTTTATACTCGAATCAACCACTTTTACTCCTGTTTAGAGGTAAAAGTGGGTGCCTCGGTTTTATATCGGTCGGGTTATACTCGAGTATATACGGTATCTAGCTATCATCTACTATCTATCATCTATCTATCTATCTATCTATCTATATCTATCTATCATCTATCTAGCTATCTACCCGTTCGTCCGTATGTCTTATCTATCTGTCTGTCTGTCTGTCTGTATCTATCTATGTATCTATCGTTTTGTCTATCTATCTACCTGTCTGTCTGTCTGTCTTTGAAGGTAATGGTAATGATGGGGTAGTAGTGGGGGTGGTGGAGCAAGGGATGGATATGTGGGCCCAGGTACAAATTGCATCGTTCCCATAGATAGTCGTATGCCACTGGGGAAATAGCTAAAAAGTTAAATTGCTCACTTGCATACACTGCAACATATAACTGTCCATGAGTAAATACGGGTTGTGGCAGATACAGTAAATGGCAACTTTATCGTTTGTTCATTTCTCTGTTGTTTCCTATGGGGTTTTCCACTTCATCTGTTGTCTTTTGCAAAGCATAAACTTCCTTCAAAAGTGTGAATTATGTGAGCACAGAGTTGGACCAAAATATAGTGGTGAATGTGAGCACATGATTGAGTTGGACAAAAGAAGGAGACATATATACATACGTAGGGCTTATTTTATGTATTTAGATATACTGTATATATATATATATATATATATATATATATATATATATATATATATATATATATATAGAGAATTTCCAAAGGAACATCAGCGCTATTTTACTCCATATAGGATGTAAGGCACAATCCTCTCAGGGACGTTTTTAGGCATAGGCCACCTAGGAAAAGAGATAGGGTGCCTATGTTAAACCAAGGTGCCCAGTGTTCTTCCTAGTATTTCCCTTTCAGCTTACTTGCTGTGTTAGAACTGCTCTCCTTGTTCTGCTGCTGAAATTGTAACATTGTAGTAAGTAAGAGCCTGAACTCAGCTCCCTCTACTTGGAAACAATGTTACAAATGAACTGAGGTGAAGAAAGGAGGGGGGGGGGATGAGGAGAACAGTTCTAAAATGGCAAGTAAAAGCTGCTGTGCAGACTTTACAGTATAATAGTGGCCCCTGTGACTAGCAGCCATGAGATCACTATCTCTGCTTCTTACTTCCTTCCACCCAACTCTCCCATTAGATCTTAGAGTAGGTTGGAGTGAACAATTCAATGTAATGCATATAGATCTGTGGATCCAGGGATACTTTCCGATTGCCGTTTGGAGTCAGGAAGGAATTTTTTCCCCCTTTTTTAGCTGGGGTTTTTTGCCTTCCTCTGGATCAACTGTTAGGTAGGGTTAAAAAAAAAAAAAAAAAAAAAGGGAATAGGTTGGACTTGATGGACGAATGTCTTTATTCAACCTTAATTACTATGTTACTATGTTACTGCTCTGACCTGAGGAAGAGGGTTGATCCCTCGAAAGCTTGTCTACTAAATAACTGTTAGTCCATTAAAAGTATCACAGTACTATACTTTTTACTACATATATTGGACTAATACGGCAAAAACAATAATTATTTTTAACAATTCAATGGAGGAGAAATGGAAAGCAGGTACATGCTGTATATCATGTCAATGCTGGCAGCTGAAAGGGTTAAAGGTAATACTCTGCAGTCACTGAAAGTGGCAATGGAAAATACTCGGGAAAGTGCTGGCACTGGAGCATTAAAGGGCATGTCCACCCCCAAAAACTATAATCCCCCCAACTACTGGCCCCATTGTGTAGTGTAGTTTAATCCTTACCTCACATCCCAGCTCCATAGGGTTCTCCTGTAGTCCCCCCAAATTCCCGAAAACTGCCCACCAGGAGGCTAGCAGAGTCCATATAGGACTCGCCTCCTACCTGGCCTCCGGGAGAAGTTTGATGCGTACTGCAGCCCTTCTCCCCCTCCCTCCCCCTCCCTCTCCCTCCCTCTCCGGATTCCCTCCCCCTAGCGTTAATCCCTTTAATATAGTAATCCCCCTGGTTCCCCAGCCCCAACCGCATGTTTTTATTTTTAGAAAGCTCCCCAAACTCTTACTTACCTCTCTCTTTCCTCCGCCGAAGTGAGCTGCCGGCAGCCGCGTCCATGATTGGCTGCCGCTCAGCTAATCACAGACGCGACTGCCGGTCCGGCCCCTCTGCTTGCATTTCCTTGCAAGCAGAGGGCCGGGAGCGTGGCGGAGGAAAGAGGGGAGGTAAGTAGAGTTGGGGGGCTTTCTAAAAATAAAAATAATGCGGTTGGGGCTGGGGGCTATATTAAAAAATAGGTTTAAGGGTGGACAACCCTTTAATGGCAATTCTCTGGAAAGTGCTGGCACTGAAATTATTAGTAGGAAAGTCTGCTGGCACTGAAGGTTAATTGTTATACTCTACTGGCACTGAAAGTGGTAATGACAATACTCTGGGGAAGTCTGCTGGCACTGAAGGGTTAATGGTAATACTCTGGGAAAGTGCTGGCACTGAAAGTGTTAATGCCAATACTCTAGGAGGGCTAGGCCACACTACTGAGCTTTTAAGCGCAATGGGATTGTGATCTGATATGCTAGGGCACCAAGATTGCTAGAAACTGCCCTGAAACCTCTTACTATGTAATATGATATTAAGATTCACCATTTAAATATGAGGCCAGAGGAAGGACAGATAGAAAACACACAGATTTGGACTGGTCATCTGCCCATTTTGGCAATGACCAGAAGATCTAGTTTGGGGTGTAATGCACTAGACTAGACTCACTGCTCTGCTATACAAAATGTGTAAATGCTGTTTCAATCAGCCTATGGAAGCCAATGTACACCACAATAGCAGGAAGTGATAATGGCAGGATTGCAATGAAACAGTGGTGGAGACCATCCTCTTCTTCAATCCTTCCTTCTTCAATGACAAAACATCCATAGAAATAGCATTATAATGTACTGCTCTCAGCTAACGTATGGAAAGGATAATTTAATTTGGTGTGAACTAGAAGCAATCTAATATCTTCCTGTATTTCAGGCTGGTGGGATAGGGTACTGTATTTATATAACATCTGATTGGGTTCTGCAGTTATATAACATCTGATTGGGTACTGCAGTTATATAACACCTGATTGGGTACTGCAGTTATATACATCTGATTGGGTACTGTATTTATATAACATCTGATTGGGTACTGTAGTTATATAACATCTGATTGGGTACTGTATTTATATAACATCTGATTGGGTTCTGCAGTTATATAACATCTGATTGGGTACTGCAGTTATATAACACCTGATTGGGTACTGCAGTTATATAACATCTGATTGGGTACTGTATTTATATAACATCTGATTGGGTACTGTAGTTATATAACATCTGATTGGGTACTGTATTTATATAACATCTGATTGGGTACTGCAGTTTATAACATCTGATTGGGTACTGTATTTGTATAACGTCTGATTGGGTACTGCAGTTATATAACATCTGATTGGGTACTGTATTTATATAACATCTGATTGGGTACTGCAGTTATATATCATCTGATTGGGTACTGCAGTTATATAACATCTGATTGGGTACTGCAGTTATATAACATCTGATTGGGTACTGTATTTATATAACATCTGATTGGGTACTGTAGTTATATAACATCTGATTAGGTACTGTATTTATATAACATCTGATTGGGTACTGTAGTTATATAACATCTGATTGGGTACTGTATTTATATAACATCTGATTGGGTACTGTAGTTATATAACATCTGATTGGGTACTGTATTTATATAACATCTGATTGGGTACTGCAGTTATATAACATCTGATTGGGTACTGTATTTGTATAACGTCTGATTCGGTACTACAGTTATATAACACCTTTTGGGGTACTATATTTATATAACGTCTGATTAGGTACTGCAGTTATATAACATCTGATTGGGTACTGTATTTATATAACATCTGATTGGGTACTGCAGTTATATAACATCTGATTGATTACAGTATTTATATAACGTCTGATTGGGTACTGTAGTTATATAACATCTGATTGGGTACTGTATTTATATAACATCTGATTGGGTACTGTAGTTATATAACATCTGATTGGTTACTGTTTTTATATAACATCTGATTAGTTACTGTAGTTATATAACATCCGATTGGGTACTTCAGTTATATAACATCTGATTGGGTACTGCAGTTATATAACATCTGATTGGGTACTGTATTTGTATAACGTCTGATTGGGTACTGCAGTTATATAACATCTGATTTGGTACTGTATTTATATAACGTCTGATTGGGTACTGCAGTTATATAACATCTGATTGGTTACAGTATTTATATAACGTCTGATTAGTTACTGTAGTTATATAACATCTGATTGGGTACTTCAGTTATATAACATCTGATTGGGTACTGCAGTTATATAACATCTGATTGGGTACTGTATTTGTATAACGTCTGATTGGGTACTGCAGTTATATAACATCTGATTTGGTACTGTATTTATATAACGTCTGATTGGGTACTGCAGTTATATAACATCTGATTGGGTACTGTATTTGTATAACATCTGATTGGGTACTGCAGTTATAAACATCTGATTGGGTACTGCAGTTATATAACATCTGATTGGTTAATGTTTTTAATAACATCTGTTTGGGTACTGCAGTTATATAACATTGATTGGTTACTGTTTTTATATAAACACTGATTAGTTACGTGCTATATAACATCTGATGGGTACTGCAGTTATATAACATCTGATTGGGTACTGCAGTATATAACATCTGATTGGTTACTGTTTTTATATTAACAA
>JAACNH010005903.1:0-18899 GCA_019447015.1 Hymenochirus boettgeri
GTGAGCAGGCCTAATCAGCGCTAATTACCTGTCTCTTGATTGGATTCAACGGTGAGCAGGCCTAATCAGCGCTGATTACCTGTCTCTTTGATTGGATTCAACGGTGAGCAGACCTAATCAGCGCTGATTACCTGTCTCTTGATTGGATTCAACAGTGAGCAGACCTAATCAGCGCTGATTACCTGTCTCTTGATTGGATTCAACGGTGAGCAGACCTAATCAGCGATGATTACCTGTCTCTTGATTGGATTCAACTGTGACCAGACCTAATCAGCGATGATCACCTGTCTCTTTAATTGGATTTAACTGTGAGCAGACCTAATCAGCGATGATTACCTGTCTCTTTGATTGGATTCAACTGTGACCAGACCTAATCAGCGATGATTACCTGTCTCTTTGATTGGATTCAACTGTGACTTTCTATTTGATTGGATTTCACACGGTGAGCATACCTAATCAGCGCGATTTACCTGCTCTTTGATTGGATTCAACGTGCAACCTATCACGGATTATACCTGTCTCTTTAGATTGATGTGCACTGTAGACCAGGCGCTAACTCCAGACGATGATTCCTGCTCTTTAAATGTTGGATTTAACTGTACCAGACCTAATCACAGCGATGATTACCTGTCTCTTTAATTGATTCAACTGTGACCAGACCTAATCAGGTCGTATTACCTTTCTCTTTTATTGGATTCAAACTGTGACCATACCTAATTAGCGATGATTACCTGTCTCTATTGGATTCATCAACTGTGAGCCAGACCTAATCAAGGCGTGATATTATCCTGTCCTCTTTAATTGGATTCATGAGCAATACAGAGAGCGATGGGATTCACTGACGATCATCAGCGTGCTTACCGTCTCTTTAATTGGATCAACGTGACGAACCTAATCAGCGTGATTACCTTCTCTTGTAAATGGATTCACTGAAGCCAGACCTATCATGCGCTGATTACCTGTCTCCTTTAAATGGATTCAACTGGTGAGCAGCCTATAATCAGCGATATTACCTGCCTTTATTGGATTCAACTTAGAGCAGACCTATCACAGCGCGGATTCCTGTCTCTTGATTGATTCAACTGGAGCAACCTAATCAGCGCTGATTAACGCGTGTTCCTTGATTGGATCGAACGTGATGCAGACCTAATCGATCGCTGATTACTGTCTCTGTTCTTGATAATGGATTCAAACTGTGGCAACCTAATCAGGTATCACTGCTATTACCTGTCTCATTGATTGGATCAACTGGCAGCCCTAATCCGCGCTGATTACCTGTCTCTTGACTTGGATTCAACTGTGAGCAGACCTAATCGCGCTGATTACCTGTCTCTCTTTGAACTGGATTCAACGTGAGCAGACCTAATCAGCGACTGATTACCTGTCTCTGTGTCACTGAGATGCAAATACACAGCGATACGTAGATCACAAGATACGAGCTATCCGCCTGATTCCTGCTTATATCAACTTGGCAACTATCGCCTGAACTTTTTTAAATTGGATTCAACGTGACCACTATCAATCCCTCTCTAATGCACTGGCACGTATGACCCGTGGGATGGACACTTACTGTATTCTCCATATTAGACACTGTATTACCCGTGGATGGACACTTACTGTAATCTCCATATTAGACCTGTATTCCCCGGGGGATGGACACTTACTGTAATTCTCCATATTAGACCTGTATTACCCTGGGATGGACACTTACTGTAATTCTCCATATTAGACACTGATTACCCGGGGATGGACACTTACTGTATTCTCCATATTAGACCGCGGTATTACCCGTGGGGATGGACACTTACTGAATTCTCCATATTAGACACTGTATTACCCGTGGGGGGACTTACTGTAATTCTCCATATTAGACCTGTATTACCGTGGGATGGACACTTACTGTAACTCCCATATTAGACACTGTAGTATTACCCGTGGGATGGACACTTACTGTAACTCTCCATATTAGACACTGTATACCCGTGGGATGGACACTTACTGTAACTCGCCATATTGACGACTGTATTACCCGTGGGATTGACACTTACTGTATGTACTCTCCATCATTAGAGACACTGTAATAACCCTGGATGGACACTTACTGTAACTCTTCTCCATTTAACGCTTTAATTAATTACCCCTGGGATGGACACTTACTGTAATTCTCCCTATTCGACCTGTCTTTAACCCGTGGGATGGACACTTACTGTACTTCTTCCCATATTAGACAAGCTGTATATTACCCCGTGGGATGGACACTTACTAGTAATTCTCCATATTAAACGCTGTATTACCCGTGGGATGACACTCTGTAATTCCTCCCTATAACTTATACCGACACTTGTCCTTGCTAATTACCCTGGGATGGACAACTTACGTATCCTAGAGTAAACCCGAGACATCTGACTCCATATTAGACACTGTATTACCCTGGTAGTGAACTTACTGTAATTCCCATATTTTGACACGTGTATGACCCTTGGGATGGACACTTACTTGTAACTCTCCAATTTAGAGACGCTGTTTACCCGTGGATGGACACCTTACTGTAATTCTCCATATTAGACACTGTATTATACCGTGGGATGGATCCTTTCTGATCTCCATATAGACACACTGTTTACCACCTTGGGATGGACACTTACTGTAATTCTCCTATTAGACACTGTATTACCCGTGGGATGGATACTTACTGTAATTCTCCTATTAACATGTAATTACCTGTGGGATGACACTTACTGTAATTCTCCATATTACACGTATTACCCTTGGATGGATACTTACTGTATTCTCCATATTAGACACTGTATTACCGTGGGATGGACACTTACGTAATCTCCATATTAGACACTGTATTACCCTTGGATGGATCCTTACTGTAATTCTCATATTAGACCTGTATTACCTGTGGGATGACACTTACTGTAATTCTCCATATTAGACACTGTATTACCCGTGGGATGGACACTTACTGTAAATCTCCATTTAGACACTTTTATACCGTGGGATGGACACTTACTGTAACTCTCCATATTAGACGCTGTATTACCCCGTGGGATGGACACTTACTGTAATTCTCCATATAGACGCTGTATTACCCGTGGAAATGGACCTTACTGTAATTCTCCATATTAGACACTGTATTACCCGTGGATGGACACTTACTGTAATTTCCCATATAGACGCTGTATTACCCGTGGGATGGACCCTTACTAAGTCTCCAATTAGACACTGTATTACCCTTGGGATGGACACTTACTGTAATCTCCATATTAGACACTGTATTACCCGTGGGATGGACACTTACTGTAATTCTCCATATTAGACACTGTATTCCCCTGGGATGGACACTTACTGTAACTCTCCATATTAGACGCTGTATTACCCGTGGGATGGACACTTACTGTAATTCTCCATATTAAACGCTGTATACCCATGGGATGGACACTTACTGTAATTCTCCATATTAGACGCTGTATTACCCGTGGGATGGACACTTACTGTAATTCTCCATATTAGACGCTGTATTACCCGTGGGATGGACACTTACAGCGTACTAATATGGAGGAATTACAGTAAGTTTCCATCCCACGGGTAATACAGTGTCTAATATGGAGAATTACAGTAAGTGTCCATCCCACGGGTAATACACGTCTAATAGGAGAATTACAGTAAGTGTCCATCCCACGTTATACAGCGTTTAATATGGAAGAATTACAGTAAGTCCGTCCCATCCCCGGGTTAATACAGCGTCTAATATGGAGAGTTCAGAAGTGTCCACCCACGGGTAAACAGTCTATTGGAGATTACAGTAGTGTCAGCCCGGTAATACGTGTCTAATATGGAGAATACAGTAAGTGTCCATCCCTCGGTAATACAGTGTCTAATATGGAAATTACATGAGTGTCCTCCCACGGGTAATACAGTGTCCTAATAGGAGAAACAGTAAGTGTCCACCCACGGGTATACAGTGTCTAATATGGAGAATTACAGTAAGTGTCCATCCCACAGGTAATACAGTGTCTAATATGGAGAGTTACAGTAAGTGTCCATCCCACGGGTAATACAGCGTCTAATATGGAGAATTACAGTAAGTGTCCATCCCACGGTAATCAGCGTCTAATATGGAGAATTACGTAAGTGTCCATCCACGGTAATACAGCGTCTAATATGGAGAATTACAGTAAGTGTCCTCCCACGGTAATACAGTGTCTAATATGGAGAGTTTACAGTAAGTGTCCATCCCACGGGTAATACCGTGTCTAATATGGAGAAAACAGTATGTCCATCCACGTTAAACAGTGTCAATAGTAAGTAAGTGTCCATCCCACGGGTAATACAGCGTCTAATATGGAGAATTACAGTATTACCCGTGGGATGGACACTTACTGTAACTCTCCATATTAGACACTGTATTACCCGTGGGATGGACACTTACTGTTATTCTCCATATTAGACACTGTATTACCCGTGGGATGACACTTTTTACTCTCCATATTAGACACTGTATTACCCTGGGAGTGGGACACTACTGTATTCTCCAATTAGACGCTGTATCCCTGGGATACACTTACTGTATCTCGCCTATTAGACGCTGTATTACCCGTGGGATGGACACTTACTGTAATTCTCATATTAGACGCTGTATACCCGTGGGAGACACTTCTGTATTCTCCATATTAGACGCGTAATTACCCTGGGATGGACACTACTGTAACCTCCATATTAGACACTGTATTACCTGGGATGGACACTTACTGTAATTCTCCATATTAACGATGTATTACCCGGGGATGGACACTACTGTTATTCTCCAATTAGGACCATGTATTACCCGTGGATGGACCTTACTGTAATTCTCCATATCACACTGTATACCTGAGGATGGACACTTACTGTATTCTCCATATTAGACCTGTATTACCTGGATGACCTTACTGTAACTCTCCAATAACGTATACCCGTGGATGGACACTTACTGTAATTTCTCCATATTAGACACTGTATTACCCGTGGGATGACACTTACTGTAATTCTCCATATTAGACACGTATTACCCCGTGGGATGAACACTTACTGTAATTCTCCATATTAGACGCTGTATTTCCGTGGGATGTACACTTACTGTAATTCCTCATATTAGACACTGTATTACCCTTGGGATGGACACTTACTGTATTCTCATATTAGACACTGTATTACCCGTGGGGGACACTTACTGTAACTCTCCATATTAGAACACTGTATTACCTGGGATGGACACTTACTGTAATCTCCATATTAGCACACTGTAATTACCTGTGGGATGGGACACTTACTGTAATTCCTCCATATTAGACACTGTATTACCTCGGGATGGACACTTACTGTACCGTCCATATTAGAGCCTGTATTACCCGTGGATGGAACTTACTGTAATTCTCCATATTAGACGCGTATTACCCTGGGATGGACACTTACTGTAATTTCTCATATAGACACTGTATTACCCGGGGATGGACACTTACTGTAAGACTCTCCATATTAGACACGTTATACCCGTGGGATGGACACTACTGTAATTCCCATATTAGACACTGTATTACCCGTGGATGGACACTTACTGTAATTCTCCATATTAGCACTGTCTTACCCGTGGATGGACACTACTGTAATTCTCCATATTAGACACTGTATTCCCGTGGATGGACACTTACTGTTATTCTCCATTAACGTGATTACCCGTGGGATGGACACTTACTGTAATTCTCATATTAGACACTGTATTACCTGGGGATGGACACTACTGAATTCTCCATATTAAGACACTGTATTACCGCTGGATGGACACTTACTGTACTCTCCATATTAGACACTGTATTACCGTGGGGATGACACGTTACTGTTATTCTCCATATTAGACACTGTTTAACCGCTGGGGATTGACACTTACTGTAATCTCCATATTAGACACTGTATTACCCGTGGGATGGACACTTACTTGTAATTCTCCAATTAGACAGCTGTATTACCCGTGGATGGACATTACTGTAATTCTCCATATTAGACACTGTATTACCGTGGGATGGACACTTACGTAATCTTCATATTAGACACTGTATTACCCGGGGATGGACACTTACTGTAACTCCTAATTAGACACTGTATTAACCGTGGGATGGACACTTACTGTAATTCTCCATATTAGACACTGTATTACCTGTGGGATGGACACTTACTGTAATTCTCCATATTAGACACTGTATTACCTGTGGGATGGACACTTACTGTAACTCCACTATTAGACAGCTGTTTACCCGTGGGATGACACTTACTGTAATTCTCCATATTAGACACTGTATTACCCGTGGGATGGACACTTACTGTAATTCTCCATATTAGACACTGTATTACCCGTGGGATGGACACTTACTGTAACTCTCCATATTAGATGCTGTATTACCCGTGGGATGGACACTTACTGTAATTCTCCATATTAGACACTGTATTACCCGTGGGATGGACACTTACTGTAATTCTCCATATTAGACACGTATTACCCGTGGGATGGGACACTTACTGTAATTTCTCCATATTAGACACTTTGTATTACCCGGGGATGGACACTTACGTAATTCTCCATATTAGACACTGTATTACCCGTGGGATGGACACTTACGTGTAATTCTCCATATTAGACACTGTATTACCCGTGGGATGGACACTTACTGTAATTCTCCATATTAGACACTGTATTACCCTGGGATGAACCTTACTGTAATTCTCCATATTAGACACTGTATACCCGTGGAGGACACTTACTGTAATTCTCCATATTAGACACTGTATTACCCGTGGGATGGACACTTACTGTAATTCTCCATATTAGACACTGTATTACCCGTGGGATGGACACTTACTGTAATTCTCCATATTAGACACTGTATTACCCGTGGGGATGGACACTTACTGTATTCTCCATATTAGACACTGTATTACCCTGGGATGGACACTTACTGTATTCTCCATATTAGACTGCTGTATTACCCTGGGTTGGACACTTACTGTAACCTCCTATTAGACACTGTATTACCCGTTGATGGACACTTACTGTAATTCTCCATTTAGACCTGTTTACCCTTGGGATGGACACTTACTGTATTCTCCATATTAGACCTGTATTACCTGGGGGATGGACACTTACTGTAATTCTCCATATTAGACGCTGTATTACCCGTGGGATGGACACTTACTGTAATTCTCCATATTAGACGCTGTATTACCCCGTGGGATGGACACTTACTGTAATTCTCCATATTAGACGCTGTATTACCCGTGGGATGGACACTTACTGTAACTCTCCATATTAGACACTGTTACCTTAACCCGTGGGATGGACACTTACTGTAATTCTCCATATTAGACACTGTATTACCCTGGATGGACACTTACTGTAATCCTCCATATTAGACCTGTTTACACCTGGGTAGGACACTACTGTAATTCTCCATATTAGACACTGTATTACCCGTGGGATGGACACTTACTGTAATTCTCCATATTAGACCTTTATACCGTGGGATGGACACTTACTGTAATTCTCCATATTAGACACTGTATTACCCGTGGGATGGACACTTACTGTTATTCTCCATATTAGACACTGTATTACCCGTGGGATGGACACTTACTGTTATTCTCCATATTAGACACTGTATACCCGTGGGATGGACACTTACTGTAATTCTCCATATTAGACACTGTATTACCTGTGGGAGGACACTTACTGTAATTCTCCATTTAGACACTGTATTACCCGTGGGATGGACACTTACTGTAATTCTCCTATTTAGACACTGTATTACCCGTGGGATGGACACTTACTGTAATTCTCCAATTAGACACTGTATTCCCCGTGGGATGGACACTTACTGTATTCTCCATATTAGACACTGTATTACCGTGGGATGGACACTTACTGTTATTCTCCATATATACACTGTATTACCCGTGGGATGGACACTTACTGTAATTCTCCATATTAGACACTGTATTACCTGGGATGGACACTTACTGTAATTCTCCATATTAGACACTGTATTACCTCGTGGAGGAACTTACTGTAATCTCCATATTAGACACTGTATTACCTGTGGGATGGACACTTACTGTAATTCTCCATATTAGACACTGTATTACCCGTTGGATGGATACTTACTGTAATTCTCCATATTAGACACTGTATTACCTGTGGGATGGACACTTACTGTAATTCTCCATATTAGACACTGTATTACCCGTGGGATGGACACTTACTGTAATTCTCCATATTAGACACTGTATTACCCGTGGGATGGACACTTACTGTAATCTCCATATTAGACACTGTTTACCCGTGGGATGACACTTACTGTATTCTCCATTAGACCTGTATTACCGTGGGATGGACACTTACTGTAATTCTCCATATAGACACTGTATTAACCCGTGGGATGGACACTTCTACTGTTATTCTCCATGATTACACTGTATTACCCGTGGGATGGACACTTACGTAATTCTCCATATTAGACCACTGTATTACCCGTGGGATGGACACTTACTGTAATCTCCAATTAGACACTGTATTACCGTGGGATGGACACTTACTGTAACCTCCATATTAGACGGTATTACCCGTGGGATGGACACTTACTTTAACCTCCATATTAGACACTGTATTACCCGTGGGATGGACACTTACTGTAATCTCCAATTAGACACTGTATATACCCGTGGGATGGACACTTACTGTAATTCTCCATATTAACACTGTATTACCCGTGGGATGGACACTTACTGTAACTCTCCATATTAGACCTGTATTACCCGTGGATGGACCTTACTGTATTCTCCATATTAAGAAGCGTATTACCCGTGGGATGACACTTACTGTAATCTCCATATTAGACACTGTATTACCGTGGGATGGACACTTACTGTAACTCTCCATATTAGACGCTGTATTACCCTGGGATGGACACTTACTGTTTATTCTCCATAGACCTGTTTACCGTGGGATGGACACTTACTGTAATTCTCCATATTAGACCACTGTATTACCTGTGGATGGACACTTACTGTAATCTCCATATTAGAACTGTATTACCCGTGGGATGGACACTTAACTTATTCTCCATATTAGACACGTATTACCCGTGGGATGGACACTACTGTAATTCTCCCTATTAGACACTGTATTAACCCGTGGGATGGACACTTACTGTAATTCTCCATATTAGACACTGTATTACCCGTGGATGGACACTTACTGTAATTCTCCATATTAGACACTGTATTACCCGTGGGGTGGACACTTACTGTAATTCTCCATATTAGACACTGTATACCCGTGGGGATGGACACTTACTGTTATCTCCATATTAGACACTGTATTACCGTGGGTGGACACTTACTGTAATCTCCATAGAGACACTGTATTCCCGTGGGATGGACACTTACTGTATTCTCCATATTAGACACTGTATTACCCGTGGGAGTGGACACTTACTGTTAATTTCTCCATTAGACACTGTATTACCCTAGGGATGGACACTTACTGTAATTCTCCATATTAGACACTGTATTACCCGTGGGATGGACACTTACTGTAACTCTCCATATTAGACGCTGTATTACCCGTGGGATGGACACTTACTGTAACTCTCCATATTAGACGCTGTATTACCCGTGGGATGGACACTTACTGTAATTCTCCATATTAGACACTGTATTACCCGTGGGATGGACACTTACTGTAATTCTCCATATTAGACCTGTTTACCCGTGGGATGACACTTTCTGTAATTCTCCATATTAGACACTGTATTACCCGTGAGATGGAACATACTGTAATCTCCATATTAGACCTGTATTACCTGGGATGGACACTTACTGTAATTCTCCATATTAGACACTGTATTACCGTGGGATGGACACTTACTGTAATTCTCCATATTAGACACTGTATTACCCGTGGGTATGGACACTTACTGTAATTCTCCATATTAGACACTGTATTACCCGTGATGGACACACTTACTGTAATTCTCCATATTAGACCTGTATACCCGTGGGATGGACACTTACTGTAATTCTCCATATTAGACCTGTATTATACCCTGGGATGGACACTTCTGTAATTCTCCATATTAGACACTGTATTAATCCCGTGGATGGACACTTACTGTAATTCTCCATATTAGAACACTGTATTACCCGTGGGATGGACTTACTGTAATTCTCCATATTCGAAACTGTATTACCCGTGGATGGACACTTACTGTAATTCTCCATATTAGACACTGTATTACCGTGGGATGGACACTTACTGTAATTCTTCCATATTAGACACTGTATTACCCGTGGGATGGACACTTACGTAATTCTCCATATTAGACACTGTACTTACCCGTGGTGGACACTTACTGTTATTCCTCCATATTAGACACTGTATTACCTGGGGGGATGGACACTTACTGTAACTCCCATATTAGACACTGTATTACGTGGGATGGACACTTACTGTAACTCTCCTATATACCACTGTATTACCCGTGGGATGGACACTTACTGTATCTCCATATTAGACACTGTATTACCCGTGGGATGGACACTTACTGTAACTCTCCATATTAGACACTGTATTACCCGTTGGATGGACACTTACTGTAATTCTCCATATTAGACACTGTATTACCCGTGGAATATTATTCGTTCTCTTATCCCAGCAGCAGGTGGCAGTTCCGACCCGGACTTTTCCTCCGTCTGGCAGGGAGACTCGGTTTGTAAGTGATCCGGTATTGTGGCTCTGCCAGGCCGTGTGTTTGTCGGTTTCTGCTTTGCTTTTGTAGATTACTGTCCCTTTAAATAGTCCACCTGTCCTCAGTGCTTCAATGGGGCCCCGATCATACAGCACCAGCATCATCCCCAGTAACAACGGGCGCCATATTTACTTGGATAAGGTGCTTCACCGTGTGGTCGGGCACTGCCCAGCAATATTATTACCGCATGATTCCTGCTCTGTATCATACGAAAAGCTGAAAATCATGGGTTTATGGTGTGAGTCCTTGCAGTACATGTAGTGTGTTCATACATTGGTTTTCAGTGTGCTAGAAGTTAAAGGTGAAACACTAATAATTGAAGTTTGGGTGATTCCTATAATAACGTTATAAACTAGGGAATATATTCCAGAAATGCTGTCCTATTCTCCAGATACCCATCGTCCTATTCTCCAGATACCCATCGTCCTATTCTCCAGATACCCATCGTCCTATTCCCAGATACCCATCGTCCTATTCTCCAGATACCCATCGTCCTATTCTCCAGATACCCATCGTCCTATTCTCCAGATACCCATCGTCCTATTCTCTCTCCAGATACCCACGTCCTATCTCCGATACCCATCGTCCTATTCTCCAGATACCCCATCGTCCTATTCTCCAGATACCCATCGTCCTATTCTCCAGATACCATCGTCCTATTCTCCGATACCCATCGTCCTATTCTCCAGATACCATCGCCATTCCCAGATACCCATCGTCCTATCCTCCAGATACCCATCGTCCTATCCTCCAGATACCCATCGTCCTATCCTCCAGATACCCACTCCTATCCTCCTCCTCCAGATACCCATCTCGTCCTATCCTCCAGATACCCATCGTTCCCTATCCTCCTCCAGATACCCATCGTCCTATCCTCCAGATACCCATCGTCCTATCCTCCAGATACCCATCGTCCTATCCTCCAGATACCCATCGTCCTATCCTCCAGATACCCATCGTCCTATCCTCCAGATACCCATCGTCCTCTGCAGTTAGCCGGGTCTGGTTGTAAAGTGTAACCGTAGTAGAGGGAGTTATTTAGAGAGGAGGAATCATCAAAACAATATATTATTGGCGATTATTTCCCCTTTAATAATATTCTGTGTTGTTCCATATTGGCAGCTACAGACCCAACAGTCCAGTTAGACAAGTGGTAATTCCCTGTTTTCCTTTCAGGCCTCTATCAGCTTTGTGACTCGCCCCGACAGCCGATCGGTAAGTGCACGCCATGACCCCTGCTGTACGCGCCATGACCCCCGCTGTACTCACCATGACCCCCGCTGTACATGCCATGACCCCCGCTGTACATGCCATGACCCCCGCTGTACGCGCCATGAATCCCGCTGTACTCACAATGACCCCCGCTGTACATGCCATGAATCCCGCTGTACGCACCATGACCCCCGCTGTACGCGCCATGACACTTGGTGAAGCCTGGCTTCTTAAGAATCAGTGGTTGAGATGTGATGACAATCCTCTAGGAGCTAGGCCCACTCACACGTTTTTTGCGCTCTCGATTGCGCATGCGATTTGGTTATAATAGAAATCGGGAACACGAAAATCCCCGCAATTTCCTGTGCGATTGCGCGTTCCTTTGTGTTTCGGTAACGCATGCGTTCACCATTTTGGTGCATTAACGCATGCGTTTCCAGAACGGATAACGGCACAGTCCAGGGGGAAAATGAGTTAATAACAAACTGGGATATTCAATAAAAGTTCTTATCTTGCCCCAACCAATCAGATGTTAGCTTTCAAATGTTACATAAGATCTGATTGGTTGGGGCAGGATTAGCACCATTTTAAACGATAAGAACTTTTATTCAATCTCCCTGAAAGATTTTATTGGATATGCATTATAATCTAAAGACGAAATACAAATAGTGGGTGCACTTAAATATAGGGTGTAAATAGGGGAGGACTAGGCAAAGGTAAGTGAAAACCAAGTGTCCTATATTAGCCCTGTAGGAGGGGGTGGGAGAGACCTCAAAAACTAGCCCTCAAGGTATGTGGGGCACCCCTAAAGCAATCGGTGCTTCTCCTAGTCCTAATAATAAAGTCCCTGGGCTAGGTCCCGACTCCCTACACTAGTGTCAGTGCAGCCCTACCACTTGGGGCATAGAGGTGAGTCAGCGTAAAATACCTGTATTACGCCCCCATCATTGGTATGTTAGGAGGAGGGTCAGGTCTCCTTGGAGGACTTAATCATAGGGGAGGGACCTCCGGATATCCGTGCTTTTTATACCGGAAGAGACCGCCTTCGTAAGCTTCTGATTGGTTAATTGATCTTCCAATCAGATCGCAGGGGGGTGAAACACACCTCCACTATACCTCCCTTAACTAATCCATTATGGTAATCCCATAGACCCGCAATGGTGAATGGCTAGAGAGCGGGACGGGGAACATAGTGGCATGCTCTGTCTAGTAGATCCACAGCGTATTGTGACAGAGGCTATAAAGCTAATCAAGTGATGATAGAAGCGGAACACTGGACTCTTCCCAGGGTGCTGCTGTTGTGGCCCCCAGCCTGTCACCCTAGCAGTGACCCACACACCCACTGACCTACATCCCCCTGTAGTTGTTGGAAGGTTATTGTGCTGCCATCTGTTAACTTGGTGTATCCCCTTTATTATCAGCCCGTCTTCCCTCTTCACCTTTGTCTCCGTTTCTCCTTCCCTGTTGTTCTGTTAATCCAGTCAAAGCCAAGAGCAATGGTCTCCCTGTCTCTGGTGCATGTGACAGACGCCTCCCCACTAACATTGGGTTAGAATAGGAAATCTCCTTTCCCCAGCCCTGCAAGTTACTGTCTGTGTGTGTGTGGAAAGCAGGGTGATGGAGCATTGTGGGTAACTGGGTGTCATGTGATTGTGCCACAATGTCAAAAAGCCAAATACAATGTACTTATTAGACCTGATATCTAACCTCAAATCCCCTGTACCAACAGCACTGGCTGTGATGTCACTATGACCTGTACCGACTAGAACTGGTTATGATGTCACTATGACCTGTACCGACTAGAACTGGTTGTGATGTCACTATGACCTGTACTGACTAGAACTGGCTGTGATGTCACTATGACCTGTACCGACTAGAACTGGTTATGATGTCACTATGACCTGTACGACTAGAACTGGCTGTAATGTCACTATGACCTGTACCGACTAGAATGTGTATGATGTCACTATGACCTGTACTGACTAGAACTGGTTATGATGTCACTATGACCTGTACCGACTAGAACTGGCTATGTGTCAGCTATGACCTGTACGACTAGAAACTGGTTGTGATGTCACTATGACTGTACTGACTAGAACTGGCTGTGATGTCACTATGACCTGTACCGACTAGAACTGGTTATGATGTCACTATGACCTGTACCGACTAGAACTGGCTGTAATGTCACTATGACCTGTACCGACTAGAACTGGTTATGATGTCACTATGACCTGTACGACTAGAAAGGTTATGATGTCACTATGACTGTACCGACTGAGAATTGGCGGAATGTTGTAATGTCACTATGACCTGTACCGACTAGAACTGGTTATGATGTCACTATGACCTGTACCGACTAGAACTGCTTATGATGTCACTATGACCTGTACCGACTAGAACTGGCTGTAATGTCACTATGACCTGTACTGACTAGAACTGGTTATGATGTCTCTATGACCTGTACCGACTAGAACTGGCTATGGTGTCGCTATGACCTGTACTGACTAGAACTGGTTATGATGTCACTATGACCTGTACCGACTAGAACTGGCTATGATGTCACTATGACTTGTACCGACAAGAACTGGCTATGATGTCACTATGACCTGTACCGACTAGAACTGGCTATGATGTCACTATGACCTGTACCGACTAGAACTGGCTATGATGTCACTATGACCTGTACCGACTAGAACTGGCTGTATGTCCACTATGACCTGACCGACTAGAAACTGGTTATGATGTCCATGACCTGACCACGAAGAAACTGCTGTAATGTCACTATGACCTGTACCGACTAAACTGGCTGTAATGTCACTATGACCTGTACTGACTGAAACTGGTTATGATGTCACTATGACCTGTACCGACTAGAACTGGCTGTAGTCCACATATGACCTGTACTGACTAGAACTGGTTATGAGTTCTCTATGACCTGTACCCGACTAGAACTCTGTGCTATGGTGTCGCTATGACCTGTACTACAGATAACTGGTTATGATGTCACTATGACCTGTACCGACTAAACTGCTTATGTGTCACTCTATGACCTGTACCGACTAGAACTGGCTGAATGTCACTATGACCTGTACTGACTAGAACTGGTTATGATGTCTCTATGACCTGTACCGACACTAGAACTGGCTATGATGTCCTATGACCTGTACTGACTAGAACTGGTTTGAGGTCACTATGAACTGTACCGACTAGAACGGGCTATAATGTCACTATGACTTGTACCGACAGAACTGGCTATGATGCCATATGACCTGTACCGACTAGAACTGGCATGATGTCACTATGACCTGTACCGACTAGAACTGGCTTATGATGTCACTATGACCTGTACCGACTAGAACTGGTTATGATGTCACTATGACCTGTACCGACTAGAACTGGCTATGATGTCACTATGACCTGTACCGACTAGAACTAGCTATGATGTCACTATGACCTGTACCGACTAGAACTGGCTATGATGTCACTATGACCTGTACCGACTAGAACAGGGAATGGGTTGATGTCTTTTGTTTCCTTCTTTGTATAGTCCCAGGTTGTACCAATAATCTTTAATCCTGGGTAAGCGGCTGTTGCTATTTAAGTCTTTTTCTTCTTTCTCTCTTCAGCTTCTTAAACTTTCTCTTACATCTTTTCTAAGGATCTTTCTCCTGTCCCTGATGATGGTTTTCCTGTCAATGCCCGGCAGGCTTATAAAACATATGCCGCAATCCCCGCTAACCACACCAGCCTTGAGCAGCAGGTATCTCCTAGGCTATTCGTACATTGATAGTGTTCAGATTTGCTTCTATCTGTGTGGACAGTTAATGTGTCGTAAAGTCACGGTGGAGAATGGAGCACGTTTGGGATTCTTGTTTACCTGTTAGGAGGCAGATTGGCAGGTTGATTGATTGCCCTGTACAGTGTTTCATTGGACAAGTTGATAATGTTCTCATGATGTCCATTGTTCTTTGCAGGATGCCTCCTCTCCACGGACGCCTGACCGGACAACCTCTAGTGCGGATGGGGGTGTAAGTTACTGTTAGAAATCAGATCTACCTAGCTGGTTCATTCCGATTGTGGATTCAACATTTTTTCGCCTTTGAACAGTTTTCTCCAGGTCCCTTGGACAGTCCCGAGCAACGTTCCTTCCGGGAGAGGCAGAAGTACTTTGAGATCGAAGTGAAGCAACAGGCTGACAAACCTCCAAAACGCATCTCTCTTGTAGGGGAGGATGATTTGAGGAAGATGAAGGAGGAGGAAGGTGAGCATTGAAGAAATCCGTGGTTATTTGACATCCCTCCCCACTTTCTCCTATTGCTGCCTACCAGGTCTTTCCTAGTGCTTTACTTCTCATACCTTCCAGAAAAGCCTAGGGTGATGTCTCTGGCTGCTGTGAATTTTAAGTTCTAGTCATGTGAAGTTCCAATTCCTGGTCTGCACAGTCTGTGACGGGCACATAGTTATAGACCGGCAACCAGTCTCTGTCCTTAAAATAATTTAGAAGTTTAGTGACTTATGATGCACGCTGATTTCCCAGCAGTAGGATACAAGTGGGCATGCTCAAGCCTGCGGTGAGGGGGTTGAACCATGGTGCTGGTGATGTCACAGCTCACAGTGTAAGCAGGAAATACCACCTCTTATACTGTAAGTTTGGACAGACTGCAACTAGAACCTCCCGGAGCCATTAAAGTTAGGGATGTTGACTTTTGAACTTATATTGAAACCACAGTTCCCCTTTGATGTCTTCTATTTGCTGGTGTTAAACAGCCGCATGTGTGATAATGAATTGATGGCTGTGCAGGTGACATTAGTGATACCCGTGCAGCCATCACAATACCTTTCTAAACCCATAAGGAGGCCATAAACATGGGGTTATGATTGTACCTACATATTCCAGTGGATAACTGCATAAACGGCCCAACCAATCCCCCCTGCGCCCATAAACGGGGCTAATCTATCTGCCTTCTCTAAAGTACAAACCTACTCCATCTTCCGTTCAGTCTGCGACTCGGGCTAATGGCACAAAGCGTGTCTTCTCATTGGTCGGGATCGCAAAGGCGGAAGTGGAGTTAGAGCCACTAAGAGAGTTTCAGTAAGTTTTGCAGAAGACAGAAAGCAAACACAGTGGTGAGGACCTGGCGGTTTATTACCCTGGGTACTGCTGACTAATGGGCCTGGCGGAATGGGGTGGCGGTGAGTATAGTGATGCCAATAACGAAGGAACGACCGACTGCAATGGTGATGGGGGTAGGTGCCCTACACGATACTCCATCTGGTCCAACAATGTCTATGGCCACCCTAAGTCTAAATTTCTCTTTCAGCCCGGAAGATCCAGATAAAGAGGGAGCAGCTTCTCAGAAAAGAGGAGGAAGGTCCTACAGGCGACTCCACCCCCGAGCCAAAGGGTCCGAGCACTCCCACCAGTGTGTATATTGAGGGAGTGGAGTACAAGATTGAGAGGGTGGATGGAGGAAGCTTGTCCTCACTGACGGGGTAAGATTAATACATCACATGGCCTAGTGACATGGGATCTGGGATCTGATTCCCCCATTTATTGTCAATTCTATTGGGTGGGTGATCTATAGTGTGAAAGGGCCCGTGAGGTCACTAGTGATCGGTGTGTCTGTGGATTTTACAGGTTTTCTCCGTCGGAGTCTCAGCGAAATTCTCTGGAAGAGGCTTTTAGGATTGAGCAAAGACCAAGTTCAATGTCCGGGTGAGACACTGAAATGTTTTTCTTCCCGTTCCCTGTAATTATCCATCACGTGTATTTCCCATGTACTGATTACACGTCATTACACTCATCAGGTTACACCCCGTCTACCCTGGGGGTTCAGATTCAGCCCCCCCTGTGCGCACAGTAAAGGCAGAGAAGCGTCTCCAGGAACGGCTTAGGATGCAGAGCCCTGAACTTACGGAACAAGAAAAGCAGCTGTCACCAGCAGAACGCCGAGCCCTGCAGGCCGAGAAACGTGCAATGTGGAGGGCAGCAAGGTAAACGTCCTCACTCCATGTCCTTAACATGTCCTTGTACCTTCAATTCCTGACTTGATGATCCCTGGTCCTTGTCTTTTTGTAATTTCTGCCACTCCGATCCCCCTCCCTTTCCGATCCCCTTTCTGTCTCCCTTCCTTTCCGATCCCCTTTCTGTCTCCCTTCCTTTCCGATCCCCTTTCTGTCTCCCTTCCTTTCCGATCACCCTTTCTTCTCCTCCCTTTCCGATCCCCTTTCTGCTCCTCCCTTTCCGATTCCCCTTTCTGTCTCCCCCCTCCTTTCCGATCCCCCTTTCTGTCTCCTCCCTTTCCGATCCCCTTTCTGTCTCCCTCCCTTTCCGATCCCCCTTTCTGTCTCCCTCCTTTCCGATTCCCCTTTCTGTCTCCCTCCCCTTTCCGATCCCCTTTCTGTCTCCCCTTCCCTTTCCGATCCCCCTTTCTGTCTCCCTCCCTTTCCGATCCCCTTTCCTGTCCTCCCTCCCTTTCCGATCTTCCGATCCCCTTTCTGTCTCCCTTCCTTTCCGATCCCCCTTTCTGTCTCCCTTCCTTTCCGATCCCCCTTTCTGTCTCCCTCCCTTTCCGATCCCCTTTCTGTCTCCCTTCCTTTCCGATCCCCTTTCTGTCTCCCTTCCTTCCCTTGTGGTACTGATTGCCATTCCTACCATGACATTTTCTTCCCTTTGTTCCGTCACTATATCCTGGTTTCTGTGTAATATTTATTTCTCTCCCTTCTAGTTTTTTATTTCACATCTTATTCTCTGTAGTCTAATCACATGATGTATTTGCTGCTTCTTTCCTCTGTGTGACTTTCCTCTCTCTCTCTCTCTCTCTCTCTCTCTCTCTCTCTCTCTCT
>JAACNH010005904.1:0-15000 GCA_019447015.1 Hymenochirus boettgeri
TGTATCATATCAACCAATCAGAATGACACAATGTATCATATCGACCAATCAGAATGACACAATGTATCATATTGACCAGAGCGACACAATGCATCATATTGACCAATCAGAATGGCACAATGTATCATATCGACCAATCAGAGTGACACAATGTATCATATTGACCAGAGTGACACAATGTATCATATTGAGCCAATCAGAGTGACACAATGTATCATATTGACCAGAGTGACACAATGTATCATATTGACCAGAGCGACACAATGTATCATATCGACCAATCAGAGTGACACAATGTATCATAGACACAATGTATCATATCGACCAATCAGAGTGACACAATGTATCATATTGACCAGAGCGACACAATGTATCATATTGACCAGAGCGACACAATGTATCATATCGACCAATCAGAGTGACACAATGTATCATACATAAAGCCCAAAGGTATTAGACCAGTTCACCTAACACCGAGACCATATAAAGACAATGTATAGACAGCACTAAACACCGAGACCAATCAGGACAATGTATAGACAGTCACTAACACCGAGACCAATAAAGACAATGTAAGACAGTCACTAACACCGAGACCAATCAGGACAATGTATAGACAGTCACTAACACCGAGACCAATCAGACAATGTATAGACAGTCACTAACACCGAGGACCAATCAAGACAATGTATAGACAGTCACTAACACCGAGACCAATCAGGACAATGTATAGACAGTCACTAACAACGAGACCAAGCAGGACAATGTATATGACAGTCACTAACACCGAGACCATAAAGACAATGTATTAGACAGTCACTAACACCGAGACCAATAAAGACATGTATGACAGTCACTAACACCGAGACCATCAGGACATGTATAGACAGTCACTAACACCGAACAATAAAGACAATGTATAGACAGTCACTGAACACCGAGACAAAAGACAATGTATAGACAGTCAACAACAACCGAGGACCAATAAAGACAATGTATAGACAGTCACTAACACCGAGACCAATCAGGACAATGTATAGACAGTCACTAACACCGAGACCAATCAGGACAATGTATAGACAGTCACTAAACCGCAGACAATAAGCATGTATAGACAGATACAATACATTAGACAGTCAACCGAGACCAATCAGGACAATGTATAGACAGTCACTACACCGAGGGACCAATAAAGACAATGTTAGACAGTAAAGGGATGAGATGATGTATTTGCCACCAGAGGGCAGCATTCAAGTCACCAGGGAATGGGGAGCAGGGGTAATAAGGAAGGAGACATGATACATACGATATACAATGTGCAGCAGTCATGACCATTGGGGGCGATGAGTGACCCCCGCAGGTGTGGAAAATGAATCTTCCTTCAGATACTGCAAGAGAACCTGAGAAAGAAAGAGATCCTGTTAGCGATAATTTCCAATTCAAACTAGGAATTCCCATAATAAACTGGGGTCTCTTACCTGCCAGGGCCAACTGTTTGGATGGGCATTCTCCCCATTAACCACCACGGCTGTTTGGTTGGAATGTGGGTACCCACATCCGTTATACTGTAAAGGGAACAAGGGGGCAGTATTAGCACAGCTTTGATAGAAATGACAGAATTGAGCCTATGGAAACTATGAAGAATGATGAGATTTTCTTAAGCTTCAGAAAAATAATAAATACTTTATAAACCAGGGAAAGTCACAGATATTGAAACAATGTATCATACGAACAATCAGTGACCATGTCATATCGACCAATCAGAATGACACAATGTATCATATCGACCAATCAGAATGACACAATGTATCATATCGACCAATCAGTGACACAATGTTATCATATCGACCAATCAGAATGATACAATGTATCATATCGACCAATCAGAATGATTACAATGTATATATCGACTAATCAGAATGACACAATGTATCATATCGACCAATCAGAATGACACAATGTATCATATGACCAGAGCGACACAATGCATCATATTGACCAATCAGAATGACACAATGTATCATATCGACCATCAGAGTGACACAATGTATCATATTGACCAGTCAGAGTGACACAATGTATCATAATCGACCAATCAGAGTACACAATGTATCATTCGACCAATCGGAGTGACACAATGATCATATCGACCATCGATGAGTGACACAATGTATCATTTCGACCAATCAGATTGACACAATGTATCATATCGACCAATCAGATTGACACAATGTATCATATCGACCAATCAGAATGACACAATGTATCATATCGACCAGAGTGACACAATGTATCATATCGACCAATCAGAGTGACACAATGTACATATCGACCAGAGTGCCACAATGAAATGATCTTGACCAGTCAGAATGACACAATGTATCATATCGACCAGAGTGACACAATGTATCATATCGACCAATCAGAATGACACAATGTATCATATCGACCAATCAGAAAGCTAACATCTGATTGGTTGGGGCAAAATTAGCACCATTTTAAACGATAAGAACTTTTATTGAATAACCCCTATGTCTCATATTGACCAGAGCGACACAATGTATCATATTGACGAATCAGAATGACACAGGATTATCATATCGACCAAGCGACACAATGCATCATATTGACCATCAGAATGACCACAATGTATCATATCGACAAATCAGAATGACACAATTAGGGAGATTCAATAAAGTTCTTATCGTTTAAAATGTGCTAATTTTGCCCCAACAATCAGAACTTATGTAACATTTGAAAGCTAACATGATTGGTTGGGGCAAAATTAGCACCATTTTAAACGTAAGAACTTTTATTGAATACCCCCTATGTCTCATATTGACCAGAGCGACACAATGTATCATATTGACGAATCGAATGACACAATGTATCATATCGACCAGGTGACACAATGTATCATATTGACCAGAGTGACACAATGTATCATCTGACCAGTCAGAATGACACAATGAATCATATCGACCAGAGTGACACAATGATTCATATTGACCAGTCAGAGTGACACAATGTATCATATCGACCAAGTGACACAATGTATCATATCAACCAATCATAGTGACACAATGTATCATATCAACCAATCAGAGTGACACAATGTATCATATCGACCAATCAGAGTGACACAATGTATCATATCGACCAGAGTGACACAATGTATCATCTTGACCAGTCAGAGTGACACAATGTATCATATCGACCAATCAGAGTGACACAATGTATCATATCGACCAGAGTGACACAATGTATCATCTTGACCAGTCAGAGTGACACAATGTATCATATCGACCAATCAGAGTGACACAATGTATCATATCGACCAGAGTGACACAATGTATCATCTTGACCAGTCAGAGTGACACAATGTATCATATCGACCAGTCAGAGTGACACAATGTATCATATCGACCAATCAGAGTGACACAATGTATCATATCGACCAATCAGTGACACAATGTATCATATCGACCAATCAGTGACACAATGTATCATATCGACCAGAGTGACACAATGTATCATATCGACCATATCAAATGACACAATGTATCATGTCGACCAGAGGACCAATGTCATTCGACCAGAGTGAAATGTATCATATCGACCAGGAGAGTGACACAAGTATCATATCGACCAGAGTGACACAATGTATCATATCGACCAGAGTGACACAATGTTATATATCGACCAGAGTGACACAATGTATCATATCGACCAGAGTGACACAATGTATCATATCGACCAGAGTGACACAATGTATCATATCGACCAGAGTGACACAATGTATCATATCGACCAGAGTGACACAATGTATCATATCAACCAATCAGAATGACACAATGTATCATATCGACAATCAGAATGACACAATGTTCATATGACCAGAGCGACACAATGCATCATTTGACCATCAGAATGGCACAATGTATCATATCGACCAATCAGAGTGACACAATGTATCATATTGACCAGAGTGACACAATGTATCATATTGACCAGAGCGACACAATGTATCATATTGACCAGAGCGACACAATGTATCATATCGACCAATCAGAGTGACACAATGTATCATATTGACCAGAGCGACACAATGTATCATATTGACCAGAGTGACACAATGTATCATATCAACCAATCAGTTGATACAAACACAAACAGGGCGATGTACAAAAAGCCGCTATCTCTCCCTATTGTCCCCATAAGACAGTATACCGAGCCAATAGCTGGCATTAAAGAAGCAGAATGGGTTACCCCAATGTATAGAGAGCTATTGGGTCGGTACACTGTCTTATGGGGCAATAGGGAGCGATATTGTCTCTCCATACATCGCCCTGATTGTCTATGTCATTGACCAAGAGCAGAGTTATTGCTTTCACAGGTAGGAGGCCCCTACCTTCACTGGTATGTACTATGCTGTAGTATAGCAGGACCCCCATCATTACCGGTGATTAACCTGCAAAACAAACTTCCACCATTAAACTCACCTGCAGACGCTAACAGGAAAGTGATTACCAAGCCCAACATTGTGTCACACTAAGAAACCATGGGCCCAGCTCCTTTAATACTCAGCCTTATCACCGTCACCATTAACACAAGCAGGTGGCCCTATTCTCAGGGCTCGGGGCCCATGGTTATTATTGTGTTTACCCTGGAATGGAAATACAAGGTAATTCTCTGTATTACGGGACAGAACGTAACCACGTGTGTCCCTGTTATCACCTGGGATGTGTAGATACACCTGCTTCTTCCCAGACTCCCCATGGATGTGACAGAAGGTTCCACCCGTCCCAAGGACAACGTATTGGGTTCTGTGGGTCTTTCCATGGGTTATTATCTTACAGTATCTGGAAAATTCACCAAAAACACCAAACTTCAAGGAAACCAAGACAAGCAATGAATACGGCTTCCTGGCCAGAGTCCCTCATCCTCTCCGCACGTGTAGCCTGCAATCTCCAGGACACAATAAAGTTATAATAACAATATAACGAACTGAAACGAACCTTTATAATGTCCTATTCTAACTACAGGTCTGGGCCTGAAAAAGACTCATGTCTGCCATCGCCTAGTCAGGATAAATAACTA
The DNA here is from genome assembly GCA_019447015.1 of Hymenochirus boettgeri. Classification (NCBI taxonomy): domain Eukaryota; kingdom Metazoa; phylum Chordata; class Amphibia; order Anura; family Pipidae; genus Hymenochirus; species Hymenochirus boettgeri. The sequence goes on from JAACNH010005904.1 coordinate 5,101, forward strand.
ACCAGTCCCTACCATAGAGCCAACTACAACTGGTAATTTAGTACCGGACATACAGATAAAATATTAGACCTAAAATATTCAGGGTCAGGGACCTCCATATAACAGCAAGGGGTCAGGGACCTCCATATAACAGCAAGGGGTCAGGGACCTCCATATAACAGCAAGGTGTCAGGGACCTCCATATAACAGCAAGAGAACAGGGACCTCCATATAACAGCAAGGGGTCAGGGACCTCCATATAACAGCAAGGGGTCAGGGACCTCCATATAACAACAAGGGGTCAGGGACCTCCATATAACAGCAAGGGGTCAGGACCTCCATATAACAGCAAGGGGTCAGGGACCTCCATATAACAGTAAGGGGTCAGGGACCTCCATATACCAGCAAGGGGTCAGGGACCTCCATATAACAACAAGGGGTCAGGACCCTCCATATAACAGCAAGGGGTTAGGGACCTCCATATTACAGTAAGGGGTTAGGGACCTCCATATAACAGCAAGGGGTCAGGGACCTCCATATAACAGCAAGGGGTCAGGGACCTCCATATAACAGCAAGGGGACAGGGACCTCCATATAACAGCAAGGGGTCAGGGACCTCCATATAACAGCAAGGAGTCAGGGACCTCCATATAACAGCAAGGGGTCAGGGACCTCCATATAACAGCATGGGGTCAGGGACCTCCATACTACAGTAAGGGGTTAGGGACCTCCATATAACAGCAAGGGGTCAGGTACCTTCATATTACAGTAAGGGGTTAGGGACCTCCATATAACAGCAAGGGGTCAGGTACCTTCATATTACAGCATGGGGTTAGGGACCTCCATATTACAGTAAGGGGTTAGGGACCTCCATATAACAGCAAGGGGTCAGGTACCTTCATATTACAGCAAGGGGTCAGGGACCTCCATATAACAGCAAGGGGTCAGGGACCTCCATATAACAGCAAGGGGTCAGGTACCTTCATATTACAGCATGGGGTTAGGGATATTCTCTGCTCAGTGTTGAGGGGATGTTCTCTGTTAGGTGTTGAGGGGATGTTCTCTGCTCAGTGTTGTGGGAATGTTCTCTGCTCGTTATTGTGAGGATGTTCTCTATTATGTGTTGAGGGGATGTTCTCTATTATGTGTTGAGGGGATTTCTCTATTATGTGTTGAGGGGATGTTCTCTATTATGTGTTGAGGGGATGTTTTCTCGGCCCCGTTTGGGATGAAACTTACATTTCTAAAGTTTCCTTTAGCCCAATAGGAAACAGGCATGGTTTCAATAAGTCTTTATCCTCTAATAGACATCTATACAATACAGAAAAAAAGCTTAATGCCGACTAATAAAATCCCATTTTATGGTTAACGTAAAAATTGTTCCTCTGTAGAGAGCCGAGGCAAAGGTAGGGTTTATCCACTCCCTCCCACGCTCTACTTCTGCACTGACAATCTCCACCACAGGGCCACCTGAGCTCTGCCCATTCTGAGACAGCAGATTCCATTCCCTGGTATTTCTCCACCATGTTATTTCCCCTCCCTAAACTAAACCATCACCCCCCTCACCCTACCCCTTAACTAAGTTCATCCACCTCTAACCTAGTTTGGTTTTCCATGCAGACTATAACGTAACCAGATGTCCATTCATAGAGATTAGGGAGTCAGTGTCAAACAATACAAAACAATATACACACATGTATTCACTTATATACAATACATCAATGCAAATATGTAACATACAAATAGCCGTGTTTATTATAACTGTATCCAACATATAACATATACACATAGCTGTATCACTATGTTAATCCTTAATCTTACCATTTAAATATTACAATAGAGCTGAATCCATGGGAAATTTCTTTTATCAATATGACTCGGTCCTGTTAATCTTCATTGATCTTTATGATGCTTCATAGTGACTTGCATGAAAGAATTATCTTTAAAGTCCGTGATACGTCGGCCTCTTTGTAGATTTCATCTCATTAAATTTCAACAGGTTAATGGGAAATTAAAGTTAAAGTTTTACATGTTGCATGGGATGGTCCCACCCAACACGGTAAAAAACAGGAAGGATAGAGCAAAACACGCCATGGGAAGGTCCCACCCAACACGGGGAAAAACAGGAAGGATAGAGCCAAACACGCCATGGGAAGGTCCCACCCAACACGGGGAAAAACAGGAAGGATAGAGCCAAACACGCCATGGAAGGTCCCCCCCAACACACGGGGAAAAACAGAAGGTAGAGCCCAAACACGCCATGGGAAGGTCCCCCCAACACGGGGAGAAACAGGAAGATGGGGCACATGTGCCCATGGGAGTCCCCCCCCCCCCGTGACCCTTGCCGGTAGAGCCCACCCACGCCGTGTGAGTCCCCCCCATCACTATGGGAAAAACAGGAAGGATAGAGCCAATGCAATGGAAGGTCCACCCAACACGGGGTGAAACAGGAAGGATAAGCCAAAGCCATGGAGTCCCACCCACACGGAAAAACAAGGTACCAAAACATGGAAGGTCCCCACACCAGGGAAAACACGGAAGGATAGAGCCAACAGTCAGGGAAGGTCCCACCCAACACGGGGAAAAACAGGAAGGATAGAGCCAAACACGCCATGGGAAGGTCCCACCCAACACGGGGAAAAACAGGAAGGATAGAGCCAAATGCCATGGAAGGTCCCACCACCGAAAAAAAAAAATGAAGGATAGAGCCAACACGCCATGGAAGGTCCCACCCACACGGGGAGAAACAGGAGGATAGAGCCAAACATCCATGGGAAGGTCCCCACCCAACGCGGGAGAACAGGAAGGATAGCCAAACACGGGAAGTCCACCAACACAGGGAAAAAACAGGAAGGATAGAGCCAAACCATGGGAAGGTCCCACCCAACACGGGGAAAAACAGGAAGGATAGAGCCAAACACACCATGGGAAGGTCCCACCCAACACGGGGAAAAACAGGAAGGAAGAGCCAAACACGCCATGGGAAGGTCCCACCCAACACGGGGAAAAACAGGAAGGATAGAGCCAAACACGCCAGGGAGGTCCACCCCACACGGGAAAAACAGGAAGATGAGCCAAACACGCCATGGAAGGTCCCACCCAACACGGGAAAAAACAGGAAGGATATAAGCCAAACCCCCATGGGAAGGTCCCACCAACACGGGGAAAAACAGGAAGGATAGAGCCAAACACGCCATGGGAAGGTCCACCCACCGGGAAAACAGAGGATAGACCAAACACGCCATGGGAAGGTCCCACCCAACACGGGGAAAAACAGGAGGATAGAGCCAAATGTCCATGGGAAGGTCCCCCCACACGGGGAAAAACAGGAAGGATAGAGCCAAATTGCCATGGGAAGGTCCCACCCAACACGGGTAAAACAGGAAGGATAGAGCCAACACACCATTGGAGTCCCATCGTACAGGGAAAAACAGGAAGGATAGAGCCAAACGTACCAAGCAAGGTCCTACCCAACACGGGAAAAACAGGAAGGATAGAGCCAACGTGCCATGGGAAGGTCCCACCCACACGGAAAAACAGGAAGGATAGAGCCAAACATGCCAGGGAAGTCCCACCCAACACGGGAAAAACAGGTAGGATAGAGCCAAACGCCATGGGAAGTCCCACGTACAGGTGAAAAACAGGTAAGATAAGAACAAATACGCCATGGGGATGGTCCCATCCCAACGAGGGAAAAACAGGTAGGATAGAGCCAAACACGCCATTGGGATGGTCCCCATCCAACATAGGGAAAAACAGGTAGGATAGAGACAAGTTCTAGTGATAGTCCATCAAACAAAGGGAAAGGCTAGTATAGAGACAAGCTTCATAATGGGTGGTCCCTCAAACATAAGAAAAACATTTAGGAAGAGCAAAACGTTCCATGGTATGGTCCCACCTAATCTGGGGAAAACCGGCAGGATAGAGCCAAAATTTTCTATGGAGGTTCGACACCGAACTGGGTGAGAAACAGTTAGACAGATCCAAACTCTATAGGATGGTCCCACCCAACATTTGGAGAAAATGGGATTTTAAGCCATTCACAACTAAATTTATACCCTTGGAATAAATGTAAAAAAAAAATAATCCGCGCCCATGTGGCTGAATTCTGATGTAAAGAGGCAAATGGTAAGGAAAAAAAAGGCATTTAAAACCTTAAGGCCGAGGGAACGGAAGGGCCTTTAGGGAGTATAAAAACTGTAACAGGAGTGGTAAGAAACAATCCAAACTAGCTAAAATTAATAATGAAGTTAGGATAGCTAGAAGAGCATCACTAAGCCTAAACATTTTTAAGTATATTAATAGTAAGAAGATGAGGACTGAAAATGTGGCACCATTAATTAATGGGGATAAGTTAGTTACGGAGGATGGCGATAAAGCAAATGTCTTGAATAATTTTTTTCCTCTGTATACACTAAAGAAGATCCAGTACAGATATCATAGAGTATTTAGCAATAGGTATACAAGATTCAAGTGCACTTGGGTTAACCGAGGATATGGTACAGAAAGAACTAATAAGGTTAATATTATAAATCTCCTGGAACCGATTCAATACATCCCAGGTACTTAGAGCTAAGTTCCAGTTTTAATCTAGCCATTGTTTCTTATTTTGCTGATTCCCTCATGTCGGTGGTGTGCCTCTGGATTGGAAAAAGCTGATGTTATTCCAATATCAAAAAGGGTAGTTTTCACGCCGGTATTACAGCCTGTAAGTTTGACTTCAGTGGTGGGGAAGATCCTGGAAGTTTATAAGGGAACATGTTTCTAGAGATTTTTTCAAGACTGACATTTAAAGTAGTAACCAGCATGGATTAGGAGGAATAGATCGTGTCAAACTAACTTGCTTGGCTTTTATGAGGAAGTAAGTAAATTTAGACTCTGGTATAGCAGTAGTGTGTTTACTGGATTTTGCAAAGCTTTTGATACAGTCCCCCATAGGCGACTAATGTATAAGCTGTTAGGTCTGTAGGTCTGGGGAGTCACATTTGTACATGGATAGAAAATTGGTTAATGAATAGGATGCAGAGGTAGTTGTTAATGGGGCTTCATCATTATGGACTAAATTGCTAAGTGGGGTGCCACAGGGTTCTGTGTGGGGCCGCTTCTATTTATCTATTTATTAATGATTTGGAAGTGGGTATTGTCAGCAAGGTTTCTGGGGTTGCTGACGACACAAAACTTTGTCGACCATTAAAAATTCAGAGGATGTGCAATGTTACAGGGGGATCTAGATAATTGTCACCTTGGGCTGCTAAGTGGCAGATTATTCAACGTTGATAAATGGAAGGTGATCATTTTGGACCTTAAAAATCCTTGTGCTACTTACATAAATGGCTCTGTGGTTAAGTGAATCCTTGTTGGAAAGGGATCTTGGAGTTTTTGGGATAAACAACTTAAAGGTAGCAAGCAGTGCCAGGCGGCAACAGCCAGAGCCAGCATGGTATGTCTTGTATAAAGAGAGGTATGGATTCAAGGGAGAAAATGTAATTCTCCCTCTTCCAAGCATTGGTAAGGCCTCATTTGGAATATGCAGTGCAATTTTGGAATCCTGTGTACAAAAAGGACATCTTTGAAATGGAAAGGTCAAGAGAAGGGCAACTAATTAATAAGGGGATTGGGGAGCTTGAATATGAAGAGAGACTGGATATGATTACTGTGTATAAATACATTAACGGGCCATACAATAAACTATCTGGGCATTGTTCACCAATAGAACATGTCAAAGGAACCGAGGACATCCCTTAAGACTTGAAGAAAAAAGGTTTAGGCTTCAAGCTCGGAAAGGGTTTTTTTACTGTGAGACTGTAAAGCTATGGAACTGTCTTCCAGTGGACGTTGTTATGGCAGGTTCATTGTTCAGTTTAAATAAAAAGCTGGAAGGATTTCTACAAACAGAATGTTACAATTTACTGGATGTGATACATAAAGTAGGTTGGGAAGGGTTTGTCACTGTGAGAACGGTAAAGCTATGGAACTGTCTCCAGTGGACGTTGTTATGGCAGGTTCATTGGTCAGTTTTATAAAAGTCTGAATGAGTTTCTACAAACAAGGAATGTTACAATTTACAGTATTGATACATAAGTAGAGTTGGGAAAGGGTTTGTCACTGGGAGAACGGTTAAGCTATGGAACTGCTTCCAGTGGACATTGTTATGGCAGGTTCATTGGTCAGTTTAATAAAAAGCTGGATGAGTTTCTACAAACAAGGAAGGTTACAAGCTACTGGGTTGATACATAAAGTAGTTGGGAAAAGGTTTGTCACTGTGAGAATACAGTAAAGCTATGGAACTGTCTTCCAGTGGACGTTGTTATGGCAGGTTCATGTCAGTTTAATAAAAAGCTGGATGAGTTTTTTCTACAAACAGGAATGTTAAAAGTTGTACTGGGATTTGATACATAAAGTAGAGTTGGGAAAGGGTTTTGTCACTTGAGAACGGTAAAGCTATGGAACGTCTTCCCAGTGGACGTTGTTATGGCAGGTTCATTGGTCAGTTTAATAAAAGCTGAATGAGTTTCTACAAACAAGGAAGGTACAATTTACAGGTATTGATACATAAAGTAGAGTTGAAAGGGTTTGTCACTGTGAGAACGGTAAGCTATGGAACTGTCTTCCAGTGGACTTGTTATGCCGGTTTCTTGGTCAGTTTATAAAAAGCTGATGAGTTTCTACAAACAAGGAATGTACAAGCTACTGGGATTGATACATAAAGTAGAGTTGGGAAAGGTTTGTCCACTGTGAGAACAGTAAAGTATGGAACTGTCTTCCAGTGGACGTTGTTATGGCAGGTTTCATTGGTCAGTTTAATAAAAGCTGGATAGTTTCTACGAACAAGAATGTTACAATATCTGGGATTGTATATAAAGTAGAGTTGGGAAAGGGTTTGTCACTGTGAGTACGGTAAAGCTAGGGAACTGTCTTCAGTGGACGTTTTTATGGCAGGTTTCATTGACAGTTTAATAAAAAGCTGGATGAGTTTCTACAAACAAGGAATGTTACAAGTTACTGGTATTGATACATAAAGTAGAGTTGGAAAGGGTTTTCACTGTGAGAACAGTAAAGCTATGGAACTGTCTCCAGTGACGTTGTTATGGCAGGTTCTTGGTCAGTTTAATAAAAAGCTGGATGAGTTTCTACAAACAAGAATGTTACAAGTTACTGGTATTGATTACATAAAGTGAGTTGGGAAGGGGTTTTCACTGTGAAACATTAAAGCTATGGAACTGTCTTCCAGTGAAGTTGTTATGGCAGGTTCATTGGACAGTTTAATAAAAAGCTGGAGGAGTTTCACAAACAAGGAATGTTACAAGTTACTGTAGTGATACATAAAGTAGAGTGGGAAAGGGTTTGTCACTGTGAGAACGGTAAGCTATGGAACTGTCTTCCAGTGGCACTTGTTATGGCAGGTACATTGGGCAGTTTAATAAAAAGCTGGATGAGTTTCTACAAACAAGGAATGTACAGTTACTTGGTATTGATACATAAGTAGAGTTTGGGAAAGGGTTTGTCACTGTGAGAACGGTAAAGCTATGAACTGTCTTCAGTGGACATTGTTATGGCAGGTTCTTGTCAGTTTAATAAAAGCGGATGAGTTTCTACAAACAAGGAATGTTACAAGTTACTGGTATTGATACATAAAGTAAGTTGGGAAAGGGTTTGTCACTGTGAGAACGTAAAGCTATGAACTGTCTTCCAGTGGACATTGTTATGGCAGGTACATTGGGCTTTAATAAAACGCTGGAGAGTTTCTACAAAAAAGAATGTTACAAGTTACTGGTATTGATACATAAAGTAAGTTGGGAAAGGGTTTGTCACTGTGAAACGGTAAAGCTATGGAACTGTCTTCCAGTGGACGTTGTTATGGCAGGTTCATTGGTCAGTTTAATAAAAGCTGGATGATTTCTACAAACAAGGAATGTTACAAGTTACTGGTTTGATACAAAAGTGAGAGTTGGGAAAAGGTTTTCCACTGTGAGAACGGTAAAGCTATGGAACTGTCTTCCATTGGACATTGTTATGCAGGTTCATTGGTCAGTTTAATAAAAAGCTGAATGAGTTTCTGCAAACAAGGAATGTTACAAGTTACTGGGATTGATACATAAGTAGAGTTGATCAGGAAATTTCCGATTGCCACTTGGAGTCAGGAAGGAATTTTTTCCCCCTTCATAATTTGGTAGGGGTTTTTTTGCCTTCCTCTGGGATCACATTAGGCAGGAGATTAGGATATTTGCTAGTGGTTGGACTGGATGGACGTAGGTCTTTATTCAACCTCAAATACTATACTATACTATACTATACTATACTATACTATACTATACTATACTATACTATACTATCCTTCCTGTCTCTCCCCATGTTGTGTGGGACCATCCTATAGAATGTTTGGCTCTATCCTTCCTGTCTCTCCTCATTCTGTGGTGGACCATCCTTAGAATGTTTAGCTCTATCCTTCCTGTCTCTCCTCATGTTGTGTGGGACCATCCTATGAATTGTTGGCCATCCTCCTTTCTCTCCCATGTTTGTGTGGGACCCCTATAGAATGTTTTTAGCTCTATCCACCTTTCTCTCCTCATGTTGTGTGGGACCATCCTATAGAATGTTTAGCTCTATCTTCCTGTCTCTCCTCATGTTGTGTGGGACCATCCTATAGAATGTTTGAGCCTATCCTTCCTGTCTCTCCTCATGTTGTGTTGGGCCATCCTATGAATGTTTGGCTCTATCTACCTGTCTCTCCCCATGTTGTGTGGGACCATCCTTAGAATGTTTGGCTCTATCCTTCCTGTCTCTCCTCATGTTGTGTGGGACCATCCTATAGATGTTAAGCTCTATCCTTCCTGTCTCTCCTCATGTGTGTGGGGACCATCCTATAGAATGTTTGCTCTATCCTTCTCTTCTCTCCTCATGTTGTGTGGGACCATCCTATAGAATGTTTAGCTCTATCCTCCGTCTCTCCTCATGTTGTGTGGGACCATCCTATAGAATTTTAGCTCTATCCTTCTGTCTCCCTCATGTTTTGTGGGACCATCCTATAGAATGTTGGCTCTATCTTCCTGTCCTCTCCTCATGTTTTGGTGGGACCATCCTATAGAATGTTTAGCTCTATCCTTCCTTCTCTCCTCATGTTGTGGGACCATCCTATAGAATGTTGGCTCATCCTCCTGTCTCTCCTCATGTTTTGTGGACCATCCTATAGAATGTTTGGCTCTCATCCTCTGTTCTCCTCATGTTGTGTGGGACCATCCATAGAATGTTTGGCTCTATCCTCCTGTCTCTCCTCATGTTGTGTGGGACCATCCTATAGAATGTTTGGCTCTATCCTTCCTGTCTCTCCTCATGTTGTGTGGGACCATCCTATAGAATGTTTAGCTCTATCCTTCCTGTCTCTCCTCATGTTGTGTGGACCATCCTATAGAATGTTTGGCTCTATCCTTCCTGTCTCCTCCTATGTTGTGTGGGACCATCCTATAGAATGTTTAGCTCTATCCTTCCTGTCCTCTCCTCATGGTTTTGTGTGGGACCATCCTATAGAATGTTTGGCTCTATCCTTCCTGTCTCTCCTCATGTTTTGTTGGACCATCCTATAGAATGTTGGGCTCTATCCTTCCTGTCTCTCTCATGTTGTGTGGGACCATCCTATAGAATGTTTGGCTCTATCCTTCCTGTCTCTCCTCATGTTGTGTGGGACAATCCTATAGAATGTTTGGCTCTATCCTTCCTGTCTCTCCTCATGTTTGTGTGGGACCATCCTATAGAATGTTTGGCTCTCCTTCCTGTCTCTCCTCCATGTTGTGTGGGACCATCCTTAGAATCTTTGGCTCTATCCTCCTGTCTCTCCTCATGTTGTGTGGGACCATCCTATAAAATGTTTAGCTCTATCCTTCCTGTTCTCCCATGTTGTTGTGCCATCCTATAGAAGTTTTCTCT
>JAACNH010005905.1:0-18896 GCA_019447015.1 Hymenochirus boettgeri
TGCTGACGCACTTGTGTTTGCCGCACGCGTTGATTGTCACAAAATAAATTGTTTTGATCTAATTACCAAGTCCCACGAGGGGTAAAAAGACTCCATCGACCTCTTGTCTAAATCTTATTTAACCTGTGGAGGCACCGGGCCCTTAAGTCCTGTTGGGCGAGGCGCGCATCATTATATATATAATATATAGATATATATATAGATCAGTTATTTTTTTTACAAAGCCAGATATATTCACCGGAGCAACGTCACCGACAAAAAGCGACTTAAAGAATTAATGTATTTATTCCACAATGGCAGGGTATACAGTCCCCTAATATAAAATAATACCCGGCATTTGAATAAATCAGGAGGATCCTATATTAATGACTGTATTTATGATTAATTGCTACATATATATATATATATCATAAGTATATAAATATATTATATAGAATATGTAAAACCAAGAGAACATAGAAGGGCTCACCAATATAAGTCGTAACTACAATAGGTTTATAAACGAGTCAAACAAACAGTAGGTCCGATTCCCTCATGCTTCACACACAAGATCCACCGTCCTTCGGGTACAGACCATAACAACTCTGCCGTAAGAAAAAAAGCAGCAACACGGCATCTCCAAAACCGCCCACTGAGCCCCCCCACCACAGATATGTGCGAACCATAGCCTATGCAAGGTGTCCCTTCCCATAATGCTCGAAAAGTGGAAGCAGCAAGTTACAGGCACACTCACCCAAACGCAGAAGGTGGGCTAGAGAACACACACCTCCTACAGCAATAAAGTGTCAAGATGTGAATATGTCCCCCCCCCACAGAGAATAGAACCAACACGATGAAAAAATCTACAAAAGGCATAAAACCACCCAATGTGAAGTGCACTGGTTTAAGTGCTCAATTGCCTACTATAGTGCAAATGGTGGGAAGTTGCTACTGAAAGATAAGGCACAAAACCCCAGTTCATGCCTAGCCACAGTGTCAATGCCGTCATAGGCTGCCATATCATGATGAGTGCAGAGCAGATAAGCCCCCCAAGTGTGAAAGAAAAAGTGGATGTAAAGGAACACCCTGGAATGCGCAAGCCCAAGATCCCGTCACTAAAGTGGCCAGGTGCATAATAACACAGACACAGAGCATGCAATCAAAAAAACAAATAACACAGAAAACAAGGCTACTCTCACAGAGCATTAACACCTATCGTACGATACTGCCACTGTGACTGTTAAAACATAGGCTACAGAAGGAAAACTGTGTATAGTATTGCGCAACCACTAGAATAGTAAACTGATTATATCACAGGGGGAATCTAATAGCTAATAAAGTAAAAACAACGTAGGGCTTAATTGTATGAGCCCAGTTTGTTGTCTATTTCATTTTGCCCTTGTTGTTTGGCCCTTGCTTTTTAAGCAGAGTGGTTATTGGACTGTCACCCTGTGAAGAACTGGCTTCGCCGGATCTTGTGAGCTAAAACGTGGTAATCGGACCTACTGTTTGTCTCTCGTTTAATAAACCTATTGATTAGACCATGGAGTCTCCGGTACCTTTCTTGCTATTTTTTCTCTTTACTGGACACCCCGGCGGATGACGGAGAACGGAGTGCGGGAGAACCTTATATATACTATATATATATATATATATATAGATATATATTATAATAATCTTAATATAGTATATATATATATATAATATATATATATATATATATAAAATAAAAATATAAATGTTTGCTTTCTTATCCCTTACAGGACAACTAATTTGTCCATGGGGGGGTCTAATGTTTTGTTACATTAGTTAATATATACGTGCCTAAAACCAGATATGAAGCATCCGAGAAATAGAGAAGAAGCATGTTCTAGTGCATGCAAACAATAGTATATAACCAAATTTTTTACAGACTTGTCTCACAAAGGAGAGTTATTTATGGCCTATTAGTACCCCTAGAGTACGGCCACTCAACAACCTGAATTTGCAAAGTATATATCCTAGGATGATCTCAAAGTTTTTTTGCATGGAATATGTGGTTAATATCCCAATCTACAATGTACATATCTACATTATATGGAATCTGCCTAACTGAGGGGGAATGAATGCTTTTGGCTATTTGTATCACATCTGACATTCACTAGATCACTCCACCTCCTGCATACCAGAGAGGGGGGTGTTCATGAAATGGCCTAAAAATCCTTGTAAACCCCTCATTATATAACTTTGTTCATACTGAGGGGACATGCAAAACCGTGTGTATGGACCGATGTGTTTCTTCCCGCCCTGGAAACAGGACTTATCTAGTGAGTAGGGTCCTGGTGAATATTTTTTATCCTTTTATTTTATATAACTGGTTTGTACCTATTGTATGTCTTTATTATCACACCATTTTCTTTTATTTTGTATTATGTACCTGTCCACCTTTTGGAATATTAAATCTAAAATTTAATAAGTTTTGTCTTTGATGCTCTAAAAAACTCAGTTAGCCTCTGATAAGTTTATATGTGGTGGAATGAAATGTTTTGCAGTGTAATGCGAATTAACATCTGTGACTGTTGTGAAGGACTGATTGTATTTAACCATTTAGTTTGCTGGTGAATGGTTAGTGTTAACATTTAGCTGCCAGGACAGGTGTGCATAGTCAGTGAGGTCAAGAGTGTTTTTGGGGCGTCTTTAAGGCCATAACTTAAAGTGGTGGGCAGCCGAGTACCGTTTGATTGGGTCCAGATCACGTGCCCAGCGAACTGTTTCGTGACAGGGGCTATGTACCAGAGAGTTACTTATCCCCTCTATTGACCCTTTAAGCAAATGCACTAGCGATGTAGGAGTCTCGGTCCATTCTGACTGGAGCTTGCCTTTGGCGAATCTTTAACACACCAGTATCTGCTGGTGTTAGAGATTACGTCCTAAAGTGCTGTTAACAGCTTAGTACAATGGTTGCGGCATTTGCAGACACAAATGTTGACATACTTGCAACGCCGTTAGTTGTGTCTAAAAGTCATGTTAACACTTGGTACATGGGTTAACGTGACTTTAAGACACAAATAGCCGATACAATAGCTCTTGATAACATACCGAGGTAAGGAGATGTTTAAATCTGAATAATACACAATGTACTCTTACAGAACCGCTCAAAGGGATGCTAGGCTCCCATTGAGGCTATTTGCTGAACATGTCGCAGTGTTTACCGATGGAAGTAGGGTACTGTTTTATTGGAACATGTGGAAATCAAGTATTTAGAGGGAATTTTAAAATGTTCTGTAACATGTTTCCAGTGCGCGAGCACTTGCGACACAGCAATTTTGCGCAGTCGGATGACTAAGAACGTCTACAGAATAAACTACAGTCCGTTGATCAACTGAATACAATAAATGCAATGCATTAAAGGGTTACTGTGGTTCAATCTTCCAAACTAGTAAGAAGATATAAAAAATCCTTCTATCATACCTCAAATAAAACCTAAATCACATCTCTTAGATACAATTTGTGAGAAGTATTGCTGCAAGTTCATCAATGTAACTTCCTGTTGAACTCTTTGTTTTTAGATCCAGTGACACCTCGTGTGCATGTGACCACCCTCTGCCTGCATTAATAGGCTCCCCTTCTAAACTGTCAATTGTTTCCTCAGGTACTTGCCCGTATTTCCCCAGCAATAATTCTTACTGAGTCAGCTTCTCACCTGGGAAAAGGGCCGGAATGTAAGGTGATGTCACTCAACCTACTGGAAGCAGAAGTTTTGAACATTCACCTCGTATATGCTTTCTTACAGGGTGAAGCCAGATATTGTGATTGTTGTCTCAGTTAAAGGATATACTGCAGGTTTCATTAAATCCTAACTTGTTTTTTGAGACCACAGTTGCCTTAAGTTGCACTCAATGCCTTGGTCGGGGACATGGACTACGGGAAGGTGCATTCTTTTCAACTGAATATTACCCATTCAGAAATATTACTTTTTATATTTCACCCCACAAATCCAGTCAAATCTATCTTCTAACCAGTTTCTTGAATACAAGGTTAAAGAAAAGGTGTAATTAACCATTTTCTTTTATGCAAAGATAAAGAGAAGGCATACAGATCTCAAGGTGGATTAGCAGTTCATCAACATGAAATACTACTTAGCAGCCCAACTACACCATCCCTACACTGGTTTCTCTACACCCACAAACTCAATGGGCCCAAATAGAACTAGCCGGTGGCTATGCCATCATTTAGGAACATTACACCTGCAAACCCTAGTCTTTCATCCAGGAAACAAACGGCCATGGTCCTTTAGGACCCATCAAAATGACAATAACCATTTGGAAAAATATACAAAGAACGACTGGCCTGCTTTCCACACACCATCCACATTGACCCCATATTAGGCAATCCAGAATTGAAACCCAGCCTAAAAACACAACATTAAAACATGCAATCTCAGATTACGATAATAGCTGATTTAGTGAATTCCCTTACAAAAAAAACATCTATATACACTTACCCATTAATTATATATTATAATCAGCCAATTTGCCCAATTATCTTTTCCTCCCCCAAAACACAGTTTGACATATAGTACACAGGACCAACCAAGAAGCGTCTAATTTCCTACCTAACTGCCTGCACCACACCACCCACCTCAACAGAACCACAGATTATTCACAAATATATTGCTTCATTGGAGAAGCTATCTGGAAAGCAGCAGCTTAAATTTCTATTTGCACAACCATAAAGAGAATACTTATAAAGTAATGCCTTGAGTGTATTACATTCCGGAAAAGCTTCACAAGTTCGGCCAGAATCCAGATAGGTGCTGGAGGGGTGTGGTGTGATAAAGGATCCCTTATACATTGAATGCCCTACATTAAAGACACTTTTGTTACAGGCTTCCAGATTAATCCAATCCTTGTTGTTGTTCTCGACCTACCCATGAAGCTCATATATTGGTTCCTAGGACACCATTCAATGGCTTAAATAAAACTTCCATTAAACCTGTGCACATATAAATGCGGCAGTTTATATCTCTAATTACATGACACTAAAAACAGAACTCCCCCACTCCCACTGATCTAACCTGTTACGTTCCAATTTATCCCGAAATAAGGAGTATGGACAAAATGAACGCTCTGGCCCTATTAATATGACCAATTATTAGACATGGGTCCCATGGGCCATGTTAATTGATGTGGTGTGAAGGACGTGGCGGCTCTCGATGCTTGGAGACAGATCTGGGCGATTCCTTCCTCCCATACCACCTGAGATGTTTAAAAATTCCTGAGTTCAATGATAGTTTTGATAGGACTGAAACTCTAGCAGAAATACCCCATTTTACTCAGACTTCTGGACACTCACCCGGAATAAGGCAGGGAAATATTAACCCCAAAAATAGACAGGGAAAAAAAAAAAAGTTTATAAATGATGTTAAAATAAAACCTCCCATTATATGAATTTTTTTTTCATATAATGTTGGAAAGGTTTCATTTTAACATCATTTTATAAACTTTTTCCCCCCCCCCCATTTCTTTTTGGGGTTATATTTCCTGCCTTTGCCCGGTGAGGCCTCAGAAGTCTCTGAGTGGGGAAGTCTCTGAGGGTGTATTTCTGCTAGAGTTCAGTCCTATCTGATACTCACCTTATTTTTGATTATTACTTACTGTTCACCCACACCCATATACACATATATATAGGGCTCATAGGTTATCTTTTATGACTGATAATCAATTTATTGGCATATGATTAAGTTTTTGATTTCATTTTTTAAGTTTTTTTTTATTATCCCTTGCTCTCATTTGCAGACAGTAATAATTATTTTAACCTCAAATATTGCTTCATTTGTAGCCCCTAGCAAATTTTCATAGTATCACGAGCATTCTTATACTCAAAAATTTTATTTAAAAAAAACCTTGGAGATTCACCACCTCTTTGGTTATTTACCAAATAATTCAAGGAGATGACCGACACTGTGGAATACCGGACCAAATTTATGTGAAACACATATCAGAGACATGATAGCTATAAAATACTCTACCTGACTGCTAATGTTCATAAAAGATAAGATAAAATAAGTTATTAAAAAGACAAAATAGTCATTGTCGACACCTTTCCCCCACACTAACGGATATATTTTTGCACTTAATCTTGCTTTACTAATCAGATATTTAATAATATTATTTGTCCGCATTCTGGCAGATAAGCTACTCGTCCCTCTGTGCAAGCAAATCAAAGCTGTGACTGCTGAAATCAACATCCAACGATTGAGTGCTGTTTTTACCTCTTGTTTCCTCTGCACAATATTGAACCAATAAAGCTCTTGGAGCAAAGGGCCGAAGCAGATACCTTGCCAAAGATCAGAACGTATCATTAAATATCTGGTTACAAATGCATGTAATAAACTGGTTAAAAACTAGCAGTTGGTTACAGGAGACAACAAACAAGTAACAAGTTTTTTGTTGTAAGGGTGAACATTCCCTTTACATAGTAACATAGTAATTAAGGTTTGAATAAAGACATACGTCCATCAAGTCCAACCTATTCACCTTCTTTTTTACAACCTTTAAAGCATGCTTCACTAACTTGTGATAGCAAGGCTGTAAAGACTGTTTTTCACACTGTTTTCTGTGTGTGTGTGGGGGGGGGGCTATGGGTATGATTAGGGGAAGGGGCAACGGGGTGCACAAGTGGAAGGGGCCTTGGGGCTGCACCTTAACACCTATAAATAGAGGTGCAAACAGCACACTTACCTATGCTGGTGAAGGGACTACTGCAATTGGGATCTCGGAAGGTAAAAAGCACAGCTTGCACTTTAACACCTCCCTGTATGTTTCTTAACTTGAAATTCTCTAAATTGTTAACACAGTCTAATACATTTGAGAGCAAATTGTTCACAAATCTCTATTGATTAGGGTTTATAAACACTACTTAAAAGACTAAA
The DNA here is from genome assembly GCA_019447015.1 of Hymenochirus boettgeri. Taxonomy (NCBI): domain Eukaryota; kingdom Metazoa; phylum Chordata; class Amphibia; order Anura; family Pipidae; genus Hymenochirus; species Hymenochirus boettgeri. Next base: position 6,893 of record JAACNH010005905.1, read on the forward strand.
CGGCTCATTCACACGTGCAATTGTGTGAGCCGAATGCAAAGTATGATGTGTAAGAACACCGTTTTCAGGCAAACACTTTGTTGTATGGACACTATGTGGCCGAAATGGGATGCTCGGTCAGGGCTTGTTGATGATTTGTTCTGGTGGATCAGGCAACAAGCTCAACAAAAAGGGGTTGGCCCCCGTGATCGCACGTGTGTGTGAGCCTTTAGTTATATCACCTTCCTGCTAGGCAAGGCAAGGTACCTACAATCAGACAATTTTAACCAAGCTTTCATCCCTTTCTTTAAACATTCCTCTTTTACATTATAACAATTGCATAAAGAGTATCTATATTATAGAATTTTTTATACAATTTAAATTTATTAAGTCATCCATGAAAATAAAGAAAAAGAATACCTGTCAGTAGAGTGTCTGCTGAAATTTGTTTTTTCTTCATGCTCTTTGAGTGCACTCTTAGCTCTGGACTTAAAGGTAAAAAATAATCCAGAGTAAAATACACAACAAAAAGTATAGTATAGTATAGTATTTGAGGTTGAATAAAGACATACGTCCTCCAGTCCAACCACTCAGCAATATCCCATTCCTGCCAACTGTTGATCCAGAGGAAGGCAAAAAAAAACACCAAATTTATGAAGGGGAAAAATTCCTTCCTGACCTCAAGTGCAATCGGAAATTTCCCTGGATCAACTCTCTACTTATGTATCAATACAGTAACTTGTAACATTTCCTTGTTTGCAGAAACTCATCCATCCAGCTTTTTTTTGAAAATGACCAATGAACCTGCCATAACAACGTCCACTGGAGACAGTTCCATAGCTTTACCGTTCTCACGTTGAAAACCCTTTCCGAGCTTGAAGCTAAACCTTTTTTCCTTCAAGTCTTAAAGGGATGATCCTCGTGTCCTTTGACATGTTCATTGGTGAACAATGCCCCGATAGTTTATTGTATGGCCCGTTAATGTATTTATACACAGTAATCATAATCCCCACGCAAGCGCCTTTTCTCCGCGTACATAATTGTAACTTTTCCAGTCTCTCTTCATATTCATCTCCCCCAATCCCCTTATTAATTAGTTGCCCTTCTCTGAAACCTTTCCATTTCAAAGATGTCTTTTTTGTTACACGGATTCCAAAATTGCACTGCATATTCCAAATGAGGCCTACCAAGCTTTGTAAAGAGGAGAACTTACATTTCCTCCCTTGAATCCATACCTCGCTTTTATACAAGACAATACCATGCTGGCTCGGGCTGTTGCCGCCTGCACTGCTTGCTACCTTTAAGTTTGTTATCCACCAAAACTCCAAGACAGCACATGAAGTAGTGAAGAGTGTGTTTAGGTTGGCACAAATAACCCACAAGATTATTTCTGTCTTAGCCGGGGTGGTAAATATATATATATTATATATATATATATATTATATATACATATATATTATATATATAGTATATATATATATATAATATATATATCTCATATCGACCACACGCCATTCCCTTCCAGTGCCCAGGTGCTTTCCCAAATAATCAAATATTGAATTTCCATAGAGGAGCACTCATATCCGAAACGCTAGATATAAATGTGTATCCGAAACGCGTTAGATATAATAAAGCAACGCGCATATTTACCTGCAAATGTCCTATGAGTGCTTCCTTCTAGGAATTCATTATATAGATATATATATATATATAGATATATAAATATTACCCCCCAAATGTAATTTAACATGCCAAGACACCTCTGAACATTGTTAAGCACTATTTGGTTGAAGAATAGCTATAAAAGGAACCGGACCTTATACTAAATCTTCTGAAATGGTGACATCACAGATCAAGTGCCAAATATTAGTCTTTGTTTTACTTGTTTCCATATACTGTAATCTATAAACAGCTTTAAAACAACTAGTCATCAGGTGTAAGTTTCTAGAGAATTGGTACACAGCTCCTGGGATTTTTCCACCTTGTTTTTTAGCTAAAAGGTTTATAATAATCTCAGAGAGACTACAATGCTCTGAATCCAAAATACGATATAACCTAGAACAATAATAGCTTCATAATACTTTCTAACCTGCTAGAAGCTGAAAAAACATCATACATTATACAACCACACTTCTGAAACAAAAAAATATATTATAAAGGTGGCTTGTTATTTTTAAGGTTTTTCCTCCTTGAAAAATGGTTTCCTTAGATATTATATAGTATATAAGTATAATATATATATTATATAATTATATACACACACACACACACACAAACACTTGTCCTGATGATGCTAATACTAAATTAGAGTGGCACCTGTGTTAAATCTATGTCAGTACAAATACAGCTGTATGTGATGGCCTCAGAGGTTGTCTAAAGAGAACCTGTGAGCAACAATCATCATGATCCAAAGAACACAAACCAAGGTCAGGATAAGTTATTGAGAAATTTAAAGCAGGCTTAGGCTACAAAAAGATTTCCAAAACCTTGAACATCCCACAGAGCACTGTTCAAGCGATCATTCAAAATGGAAGAGTTATGGCACAACTTTAAACCTACCAAGACCAAGCCGTCCACCTAAACTCACAGGCCGACCAAGGAGAGCGCTGATCAGAAATGCAGTCAAGAGGCCCATGGTGAACTGGACGAGCTGCAGAGATCTATAGCTCAGGTGGGGAATCTGTCCATAGACAACTATTATATATATATATATATAATACACACACACACTATACTGTCTGTTTTTTAAATCAACACTAATAATTAGTACTTTGGGAATTAGTTGAAATGGATTTTAAAATGAACACTTTAAAAGTGAAGAATTTTATATTATGTCTGTTGCTGGCAATCGGGAATCGTTAGAATAATTTTTATAACATTTATTGACAATAATAGACAGTTGATAAGTTTCATTTACTAATCGGAACAAGCAAAGCAAATTATTTCTTTCCTTCACTTTAACTTTTACTTGAGAAAATGCTTAAAAGACAAGTTTTATTTTTAAGCATCAGTTTTTTGGTGTATGTCAGAGAAAATTGTTTTAGACAGTTCTCCTTTGATTGGCTCTTTTACACTGAGGAGCTAACTTGCCTAAACTGCACTAAGAGCCCTATATGGTCAAAACATGTCCATAACAATCTTTCTTCTTAATTGTCACAGACTAATACAATCTAATTGGATATTGCTAACCTTGCAGGTTCGAGACTTTTTCTAAAGCACTGGACCGTTCTCTCTTGATCGTTTAATTGAAGAAGAAATGGAGAACTGCACCTGGAAATTGCATGTATGAATAAGAATGGCTGATAGTGTGTAGATTTTAAAGAGCATCCACCCATAAAAAGAAAATTTCATATAGAGATGAAGCATCACCCCCAAAACTAATCCCCTAACCTTGCTGCCTAGGTCCAGCCCCTGCTCCTGTTGAAAGCTCATTTTGAGTAAAAACAGGAACAGTAAGTTCCTTCATGGTTGCGCTGTCAGCTATTGGCCGGTGTCACGGGCATCCTTTGACTGACAGACGTGTCTAGGAAGCAGAGCGGCGAGGGGGATGCTTATCTATATGTAAATTCTCTTAAAATGTGGGAGTTATTTCAATGTTAAGGGTCTTTTGTTTAAAAAAAAGTGGAAGCTGTTTAAACTACAGAGCACTTTGATTTTTTTCCCCTGTAGCCGCACTTATGCATACATCCATTAAGAGTTAGTTGGTGGCCATGTCTCTTTGTAAAACCGCATAAGCATACGTTTGATTTAATACATGTGAGAAAATGATATTAGTGTTTTTCTAACTTTGAATAAACTGTTTCTTTCATTTTTTTCACTAAATCACATAAGGCGATTTAAAAAAAGGGTGTATGTATCCTTTATTATATTTACAGGATGTGTCACCTTTTTTTCCACTCACCTTATATATTTCTGTTAATTTCAAATTATCCTTTTCATGTTTTTTTCCTGTCATTTTTAAATTATAGATTTTTATTACTTTTCTCCCAATCTAACTTCATCATACCTAGTAAGGAGTCTCCCCCACTGGATTTCAGTGAGATTTCATGCTAGCTTGCTTCTATAGCATTAATGCTATAAAAAGTCAGTGCTTAAAGGGTGACATTTTTAAAAAGAACAATAGAATGAAAATTACTGGGCAGGGATGGTAGGATTAATACTTTCTTCCTCCCATATAAAACTGCTTCTCCTGCATCCTTAAATTCTTCAGCACTATCTTTAATGCACCCATTGTATGTGCTGTAGATTCCTCAACAAAACAATATTAGGAATGGGAAAATCATTCCTACCTCCTTATTCAAGTTACTTTCATTTCTAAAAAGTAAATTTTTACAGTATATTGTCCTTTAAATCTTTAAATCTCCACATCACAGATTGCATTCCACTCTGCATACCCAATAATTAATAGTTACACTTATAGAAACAACCGTACAAGCTGCTGAGAGGATAAATATAGTGAAGCTGATCTAGCACAGCTCTGTGCATGCATAGTAGTGTACCTATATGAAAAATGAAACCTTTATTATCTGAAGGTGTATTGAAACCTTCGGGGTATATCACCGCTCCACCATTTTATTAATTACTTTATAAGCACTGACACACAGGATTAGCTAGAATGAGATCTCACAGAAATACAGTGGGAGGAGACTCCTACTATATGATGATGTGTTAGACTGGAAAAAAAGTGATAAATCTACTATTTGCAAATGACGTACAAACAAACAGGGGAAATAAAAACTTTAGAGTTAGTAAAAAGACACAAGGTGAGTGAAAAAAAGGGTAAAAAGGGTGTACATGTTCCCTTAGTTCAACTATCAGTTCTATCAATGTCTAAAGATAACTTTCTTTAAATGACTTTCCGACATTTCTGTGACATTCCCTGTCCTGGTCCATTTCTTTTGTGACCAGAAGTTGATTTAAAGGTAACTGTGGTCTCGAATTCAATCAATTAGTAAGGATTATATAAAAAGCCTTCCATTGACCTTCAAAATAACATAAATCACACTCTCAGATAATTTTTGTGAGAGTTATTTCTAGAAGGTTCCAAATATTACTTCCTGCTAGAACACTTCCGGTTTTCAGTCATGTGACCACCTCTGTCTGCATTATTAGCCTCCCCACCTCACTAAGTTTTTTCACAGGTATTGTGATTGGTGATTTCCCCAGAATTAAGTCTTAACTGACTGTGGGGCAGAGGTCACGTGATGTTACACTAACATACTGGAAGCAGGAAGATTGAACATTCACCCCAGTAATTTCTCTCAGCCTCCAGCCAGAGATGTGATTGTCAGCTCTTTTAAAGGAAATACTGCAGGCTTTCATTTAACCCTACTTGTTGGAGACCAACAGTTACCCAGAAAATTCTTTTGTATGGCCAGCTAAATATCTTTTAGATGCCCTACACGGCAAATACAGAATAAAATCTCTTTGTAAAGGAGTAAAGGGCATGTCCACCTATAAAATGAAAATGTCCATGTAGGTGAAGCACCCGCCCAAACCCAGTACGTTTTACTTACGGTACCTTCCCCAAAGATGCACCTGAACATACAGATCCGATTTTGACGCCTGGGTGAGCAAGCACCGCAGTGAAGAGCTTCCTGGGTGTGCTGCCAGCTATTTGGCGATATCACTGGTGCGCCTTAAACTGACCTCCGTGACCAGGAAGTAAAGAGGGGAAAGTGCAGGTAGAGCCGCGGGGACTGGTCTTGTAAGTATTTTAAGTGGCATCTTTGTTGAGGTGAATAAACCTTACTGGGGTTGGGAGGGTGCTGCACTTATGTTGTAAATTTGCATTTTATTGGTGGATATGACCTTGAAGTTATATTATATATTAGAAGTATATTAGAATAAGACATGTAAAAACGACACATTGTTTCTACTATTATTTGAAACATTCTCCTTAGTTAGAATTTAATTAGACTGCGTATCATTCTTAGGACATTATATTAGTATAGTAAATACTTGGTGTTTCTCATATAGTAGAGGAATATAATATTTCTCACCTTGGTCTTTAAGAAACTCATTCTTAAGCTTGCCATATCGAGAAATGTAGATGTATTTTTTCAGTGTATATCTAAAGTTAGATCTGAAAAATAAAATAAATGGTGTACTATGGAAATGACCAATCTCAGAACTAATAGATTAATAAATATTGGTGTTTTCAAGCATATTAGAAATTTTCATTAAAAAAAATACAGGCTCCTTTGGTTAAGTAGTAACCAAAAAAGATTTAATATTCCAATGTTTCAATGTACCGAATGGATAATGCAATAATGTTAAATTTGAAACTGCTATTTCACACCCTCAAATTGTTATTTCTGATGAAAGTGCATGTCCACCCAAAAACAAACTTTTTGGTATATGATAGAACCCCCCTCCCACCCCCAACACCAAGCTATTTCTTTTTTTTTTAAAAATGTTAAAATCTACTTACAGAGACCCTTCTCTCAACGGCGCAACCAATCCGCTCCCTGTTTTCCAGAAACTGCAAGCAGGGGCTGGACGGCAGCTCGACTGTGATTGGCCGAGAGGCAGACAATCAAGATGCGGCCGCCGCCATTTGAGATGCTGCTGAAAGGAAAGGTTTGTAATGCATTCTGATTTTATTTTTTTAAGGAAATAACTAGCAGTTGGGGTGGGAAGGGGCATCTATCTTATAGCCAAAGGATTCCACGCTAGGTGCAATGGCTGCAGAGGATGGATCCAGATGGTAGGAGGGAGGGAGGGGGGAGACAGTCTGGTAGTAACACATTAGACAGTCTGGTAGTAAACAGTAGGCAAGTCTGGTAGTAACACATGAGACAGTCTGTAGTAAACACATGAGACAGTCTGGTAGTAATACATTAGACATTAGATAGTCTGGTGGTAAATACATTAGAAAAGTCTAGTGGTAATACATTAGACACCCTGGTAGTAATACAATGACTGTCTAGTTAAACAATTAGACACCCTGGTAGTAACACAGTAGACAGTCTAGTAGTAACACATTAGACACCCAGGTAGTAATACAACGTCTAAGTAGTACACAGTAGACAGTCTAGTTTAAACCTTAGCCCCTGGTAGTAACACAGTAGAGTCTAGTAGTAACAAAGTATAAAGTCTAGTAGAACACATTAGACACCCTGGTAGTATACAATAGACAGTCTAGTATAAAACAGTAGACAGTCTAGTAGTACACATTAGACACCCTGGTAGTAAATACAGTAGACAGTCTAGTATTAAACACATAGTAGACAGTCTACTATTAACACATTAGACACCCTGGTGGTAATACAATAAACAGTCTGGTAGTAATGCAATAGACAGTCTAGTAGTAACACAGTAGACAGTCTAGTGGTAACACATTAGACACCCTGGTAGTAATCAATAGACAGTCTAGTAGTAGCAAACAGTAGACAGTCTAGTCAGTACAACTTAGACACCCTGGTAGTAATACAATAGACAGTCTAGTAGTAACAACAATAGACAGTCTAGTAGTAACACATTAAACACCCCGGTAGTAATACAATAGACAGTCTAGTAGTTAACAAAGTAGACAGCCTAGTATTAACACATTAGCACCCTGGTAGTATACAATAGACAGTCTTTGTAGTAAAACTGTAGACAGTTTTAGTAGTAACACAAAGACACCCTGGAGTCATACATTAGATAGTCTAGTAGTAACAAAGTAGACGCCTAGTATTAACACATAAGACACTCTGGTAGTTAATACATAGACAGTCTAGGGTAACACTGTAGACACCCTGGTAGTAATACAGTAGACAGTCTAGTGTAACACAGTAAGACAGTCTACTATTATACATTAGACCCCTGGTGGAATACAATAAACAGTCTGGTAGTAACACCATAGACAGTCTAGTAGTAATACAATAACAGTCTAGTAGAAATACAAATGACAAGTCTAGTAGTAACACATAAGACACCCTGGTAAAGTATATAGACAGTTCTAGTAGTAAACAATAGACAGTCTAGTAGTAACAACAGTAGACATCCAAGTAACACATTAGACCACCCTGGTAGTAATACAATAGCAGTTCTAGTAGTACACAATAGACAGTCTAGTAGTAACACATAAGACACCCTGGTAGTCATACAATAGATAGTCTAGTAGTAACAAAGTAGACAGCCTAGTATGTAACACATTAGACACCCTCTGGTAGTATACAATAGACAGTCTAGGTAAAAAACAGTAGACAGTCTAGTAGTAACACATTAACACCCTGGTAGTAATACAATAGACAGTCTAGTAGTAACACAATAGACACCCTGGTAGTAATCAATAGAACAGTCAGTAGTAACACTAGACACCTGGTAGTAATACAATAGACAGTCTAGTAGTAACACAGTATACAGTCTACTATTAACACATTAGACACCCTGGTGGTAATACAATAGACAGTCTGGTAGTAATGCAATAGACATTCTAGTAGTAACACAGTAGACAGTCTAGTAGTAACATATTAGACACCCTGGTAGTAATACAATAGACAGTCTAGTAGTAACACAGTAGACACACTGGTAGTAATACAGTAGACACCCTGGTAGTAACACAGTAGACAGTCTAGTAGTAACACAGTAGTTCCAGTAAAGCACACCCCAGCACACCTCAATGGCACAGCCTTTAGTCAGTAGGTGCAATCCTCCCAGCCCTCCACCTCAAGGGCCACAGCAATACGGCAAATGCAAAGAGGTTGGAGGAGCACACTATTTCGTTTCCAGTGTTTATTACAGAAAAAAAAAAAAAACCTGAGGAAGGGGAATTTGTATCCCCCGAAACGTTGTATGTCTTTTTTGCTGTAATAAACACTGGAAACGAAATAGTGTGCTCCTCCAACTTCTTTGCATTTGCCGTAGTAACACAGTAGAGAGTTAGTCAGTAACACATTTAGACACCGCTGGTGAGTAAACCAGTAGCCACCCTGGGGTAGGAACACAGTAGAGCAGTCTCATAGAAACCAAGTAGGCAGTCGGTTAGTAAACCCGAGTAAAAGGCCAGGGGGGGCTGGGGTAGGTAACCCAGTAGCAGTCTGGTTAGTAAGAACCGTAGCAGTCTGGTGAGTAACAAGTAGGCAGTCTGGTAGTAACACAGTAGGCAGTCTTGGTAGAACACAGTCGGACAGTCTTGGTAGAAACAGTAGGCAGTCTGTAGTACACAGTAGGCAGCTGGTAGTAGCCAGTAGGCCAGTTTGGTTAGGTAGGAGCCTCAGTAGGCAGTCTGGTAGTAGCACAGTAGGCAGTCTGGTAGTGCACAGTAGGCAGTCTGGTAGTAGCACAGTAGGCAGTATGTGTAACATCATAGCACCAAGGTAAGTCTAGGTAGTAGGGCACAGTAGGCAGTCTGTGGTAGTAGCCACAGTAGGCAGTAAAGTAGGCAGTCAGTAGTCACACAGTAGAGCAGTCTAGGTAGTAGCACAGCAGAGTCAGTCTGGGTAGTAGCACAGTAGGACAGGTATGGTAGTAACACAGTAGACAGTCTAGACAGTCTGGTAGTAACACAGTAGACCAGTGTGGTAGTAACACAGTAGACAGTCTGGCACAGTAGGCAGTCTGATAGTAACACAGTAGGCAGTTGGATAGTAACACACGTAGACAGTCTGGTAGTAACACAGTAGACAGTCTGGTAGAGTAACACAGTAGACAGTCTGGTAGTAAAACAGTAGACAGTCTGGGTAGTAACCAGTAGACAGTCTAGGTAGTAAACACAGTAGACAGTCTGGCACAGTAGAAGCAGTCTGATAGTAACACAGTAGGCAGTCTGGTAGTAAACAGTAGACAGTCTGGTAGTAACACAGTAGACAGTCTGGTAGTACAGAGACAGTTATGGCACGTGGCAGTCGATAGTAAACAGTAGAGAGTTTAGTAGTAACACATTAGACACCCTGGTAGTAACACAGTAGACACCCTGGTAGTAACACAGTAGACAGTCTAATAGTAACACAGTAGGCAGTCTGGTAGTAACACAGTAGGCAGTCTGGTAGTAACACATTAGACACCCTGGTATAACGGGGAACGTAGCAGTCTGTGTAGTAACACAGTAGGCAGTCTGGTAGTAACACAGTAGACAGTCTGGTAGTAACACAGTAAACAACCTGGTAGTAACACAGTAGACAGCCTAGTAGGAACACATTAGACACCCTGGTAGTAATACAATAGACAGTCTAATAGTAACACATTAGACACCCTGGTATTAATACAATAGACAGTCTGGTAGTAATACAATAGACAATCTAGTAGTAACACATTAGACAGTAATAAAACTTACTAGACGCCAATGAATGGAATGAGATGGTAATGTTCCTCTGTAGATTACTGATTGTACCGGTAAGTCTCCCGGTTCCATTTAAAATCACCAGTCTCTCACGTTCTACGTCACTTCCGGCTAAGCCACTGAGGCCCGTTTAAAGTTCCCATGGCAACGGAGAAGCCTGACAATTATACCGCCCAGGACCTGACGGAAGACGGTTTGCGTTCCAAAGATTGCTATACTGGAACGCAAAAAGATCCGGACGAACGCAAGGTAAGAGGAAGTGTACTGAGCAGAATAAAGTTCTATATCCAGAATATCAAAATGTGCTTCAAACGCTAAACATGTCATGGGATATGGAATCTTGGTCAAACACCGAACAGTTCTCATTACAATATTGATTTCTAGCCATATATTGTTTAAAATATTAAAATAAACTCCACTGGCTATGGAGTAAAAATAAAAGTTTCCTGTCACTGCTGGTCAATAGGAGGTGAGGGAGATGGTTTCCAGCAGGGCAGGGCTGCAGTGAAAATGTGCAGGAGGGTTCGTACTCATTGTTAGCCCTTCAGATCATTATCTAGTGTTAGTCAACCCTCCAGTTCATTATCTAGTGTTAGTCAACCCTCCAGTTCATTGTCTAGTGTTATTCAGCCCTCCAGTTCATTGTCTAGTGTTAGTCACCCCTCCAGTTCATTATCTAGTGTTAGTCAGCCCTCCAGTTCATTGTCTAGTGTTAGTCAGCCCTCCAGTTCATTATCTAGTGTTAGTCAGCCCTCCAGCTCATTATCTAGTGTTAGTCAGCCCTCCAGTTTATTATCTAGTGTTAGTCAGCCCTCCGGTACATTATCTAGTGTCAGTCAGCCCTCCAGATCATTATCTAGTGTCAGTCAAATCTCCAGTTCATTATATAGTGGTAGTCAGCCCTCCAGTACATTATCTAGTGGTAGTCAGCCCTCCAGTATATTATCTAGTGTTAGTCAGCCCTCCAGTTCATCATCTAGTGTTAGTCAGCCCTCCAGATCATTATCTAGTGTTAGTCAGCCCTCCAGTACATTGTCTAGTGTTAGTCAGCCCTCCAGTACATTATCTAGTGTCAGTCGAGAAAGGCCCGAGAAAGACTCCGACTTATCATAGTGTCACTCAACCATCCAGTACATTATCTAGTGTCAGTCAGCCCTCCGGTTCATTATCTAGTGTTAGTCAGCCCCTTCCGGTTCATTATCTAGTGTTAGTCAGCCCTCTGGTTCATCATCTAGTGTCAGTCAGCCCTCCGGTTCATCATCTAGTGTCAGTCAGCCCTCCGGTTCATCATCTAGTGTCAGTCAGCCCTCCTGTACATTGTCTAGTGTTAGTCAGCCCTCCAGTACATTGTCTAGTGTTAGTCAGCCCTACAGTACATTGTCTAGTGTTAGTCATCCCTCCACTGCATTGTCTAGTGTTAGTCATCCCACCAGTTCATTGTCTAGTGTTGGTCAGCCCTCCAGTTCATTGTCTAGTGTTAGTCAGCCCTCCAGTACATTGTCTAGTGTTAGTCAGCCCTACAGTACATTATGTAGTGTTAGTCAGCCCTCCACTTCATTATCTAGTGTTAGTCAGCCCTCCAGTTCATTATCTAGTGTCAGTCAGCCCTCCAGTACATTATCTAGTGTCAGCCCTCCAGTACATTATCTAGTGTTAGTCAGCCCTCCAGTTCATTGTCTAGTGTTGGTCAGCCCTCCAGTACATTATCTAGGTGTTAGTCAGCCCTCCAGTACATTATCTAGTGTTAGTCAGCCCTCC
>JAACNH010005906.1:0-18894 GCA_019447015.1 Hymenochirus boettgeri
GCTAACTGAGATGGTAACCATAGCAAGCTCTATTGGCTAACTGAGATGATAACCATAGCAAGCTCTATTGGCTAACTGAGATGGTAACCATAGCAAGCTCTATTGGCTAACTGAGATGGTAACCATAGCAAGCTCTATTGGCTAACTGAGATAATAGCCATAGCAAGCTCTATTGGCTAACTGAGATGGTAACCATAGCAAGCTCTATTGGCTAACTGAGATGGTAACCATAGCAAGCTCTATTGGCTAACTGAAATGATAACCATAGCAAGCTCTCTTGGCTAGTTAAGATGATAACCATAGCAAGCTCTATTGGCTAACTGAGATTATAACCACAGCAAGCTCTATTAGCTAATTGAGATGATAACCACAGCAAACTCTATTAGCTAACTGAGATGATAGCCACATCAAGCTCTATTAGCTAACTGAGATGATAACCATAGCAAGCTCTATTGGCTAACAGATGATAACCACAGCAAGCTCTATTGGCTAACTAAGATGATAACCACAGCAAGCTCTATTGGCTAACTGAGATGATCACCACAGCAAGCTCTATTAGCTAACTGAGATGATAACCCCAGCAAGCTCTATTGGCTAACTGAGATGATCACCACAGCAAGCTCTATTGGCTAACTGAGATGATAACCATAGCAAGCTCTATTGGCTAACTGAGATTATAACCATTGCAAGCTCTGTTAGCTAACTGAGATGGTAAACATAGCAAGCTATATTGGCAAACTGAGAGGATAACCATAGCAAGCTTTCAAAACCTATACAGTAGCAAGCGCAGGATTTTCAAGGGGGGGTTCCGAAATGGGTTACATTTGAACAAGCGTCGGTGAACATTGTCAGTCGCCCATTTGCCTGGATCAGGTGAATGGGCAATTTGACATGCTGGTAAATCATCGCCGATCGTATGGTACATTGGAGACATTTGCCATGGCCGACCACTCTATAGCAGTGAACGGTCGGGACAGAAAATTTGTCCATGTGTACCCAGCCTAATGTTCTGTTTTACTGAAAAATTCACATTTAGTCAGAGCTGTGATTATGACGGTGGATTTGACAGAATTTGTTTAATTTTGTCAGTATTGGGACCTATCGGACAAGACGGAAAATTTCCATTACCAGTTCCCTTTACTACAGTAGAAAGAGACTATAACATCAGACCATGTATGGGCTTATTATTTTATCATTCTTTATAAAGAATATATGGAACAATCACTCCTGTGTATGTGTGTATATATTTTTGAAACATACAAATGCTGTTTCTAACTCACAATTAACAATGTATCAATATATGTAACAATCTATGTAACAGTCTATGGACACCAGGAGAAGTGGAACAGCAGACTGCACTGAGCAGGCAGAAAGGGGGGATTCCAGGAATCCAGCCAACCCACCCTGCTATAGTTCCCTTTTCAAGCTGATAACTATTTTTTCAAGCTGAGAACTTTTGAGAGTTGTTTCTTTTTTCCTATCCATTGGATCTCTTAGTGAAGTAAATTCATACGTAGCCAGCAGGGGTGTCTCTAGCATTTTTGCCACCTGAGCCAAACTTGTAAATTCCGCCCCTATGTACCACTAGCCACCATGAAGTGCGCCTCTGCAACCAGGGTTAGGTGTGCCTGGCTTCCAGGAATTGGCATGGTTAAACATTAGCTCTGTTAAGTTGGCCCCCTACAATCAGCACAAATAACAATTCTATTGTTTTTGGTTTGTGCTACATTTGTGCAACAAAAATTAAGATTTCTGCTGCTTGCGTTTAGAAGATAATAGCAATTTTTTAATAAAGGTCAAAAGGTCAGCCAGCCCCACTACAACAGAGTATGGACATGAAACTGGTATCTTTGGTTAGTGCTACATTTGTGCTGTTTTGTGCTGCAAAGATGAATGTTCTATCGTGAGTCGTTTTTGAGAAATTAATGTTTTTTATAAATTTCAAAAGGTCAGCCAGCCCCCCTACAATAAAATCTGGATACGAAACCAGGCTGGTTGTTTAGTGCTACGTTTGTGTTGTTTTGTACTACAAAAATAAAGATTTCTGCCACTTTCATTTGGAAGATAATAGTATTTTTTTGCAAAAGTCAAAAGGTCAGCCAGCGCCCCTACAATAAAATCTGAATACGAAACTAGACTGGTTGGTTAGACTTATATTTGTGCTGTTTTATGCTGCAAAAATTAAGATTTGTGCCACTTTCATTTGGAAGATAATAGCATTTTTTACAAAGTTCAAAAGGGAAGCCAGCCCCCCTGCAATGGAATCTGGATACGAAACCAGGCTAGTTGGCTAGTGCTATGTTTGTGATGTTTTGAGCTGCCAAAATTAAGATTTTTACCAAGTTTTGCAGTTTTTTCAAAAGTCAAAAGGTAAACCATCCCCCTACAATGGAATCTGGATTCAAAACCAGCCTGGTAAGTGCTAAGTTTGTGCTGCAAAAATTAAGATTTGTGCCGCTTTCTTTTGGAAGATAATAGCGTTTTTTGAAAAGGTCAAAAGGTAAGCCAGCCTGGATACAAAACCAGGCTGGTTGGTTAGTCCTAAGTTTGTGCTGTTTGTGCTGCCAAAATTAAGATTTGTGACGCTTTTGTTTGGAAGATTATATCGTTTTTTACAAAGGTAAGCCAGCCCGTCTACAATGGAATCTGGATACGAAACCAGGTTGGTTGTTTAGTGCTACATTTGTGTTGTTTTGTGCTGCAAAAATAAAGATTTGTGCCACTTTCATTTGGAAGATAATACCGTTTTTTTTAAATTCTAAAGGGAAGCCAGTCCCCTTACAATTGAATCTGGATACAAAACGAGGCTGGTTGGTTAGTGCTACATTTGTGCTATTTTGTGCTGCCAAAATTAAGATTTCTGCCACTTTCATTTGGAAGATAATAGCAGTTTTTTTAAAAGTCAAAAGGTAAACCATCCCCCTACAATGGAATCTGGATTCAAAACCAGCCTGGTTAGTGCTAAGTTTGTGCTGCAAAAATTAAGATTTGTACCACTTTGTTCGAAAATAATAGCAGTTTTTTTTAAAAAGGTCAAAAGGTAAGCCAGCCCCCTTACAATGGAATCTGGATACAAACCCATGCTGGTAGGTTAGTGTTACATTTGTGTTGTTTTGTGCTGCAAAAATTAAGATTTGTGCCGCTTTCTTTTGGAAGATAATAGCGTTTTTTGAAAAGGTCAAAAGGTAAACCATCCCCCTACAATGGAATCTGGATACGAAACCAGGCTGGTTGGTTAGTGCTATGTTTGTGCTGTTTTGTGCTGCAAAAATTAAGATTTGTACCGCTTTTGTTTGGAAGATAATAGCAGTTTTTTTTTTAAAAAAGGTCAAAAGGTAAGCCAGCCCCCTTACAAATGAATCTTGATACAAAACCATACTGGTAGGTTAGTGTTACATTTGTGCTGTTTTCTGCTGCAAAAATTAAGATTTGTGCCGCTTTCTTTTGGAAGATAATAGCGTTTTTTGAAAAGTTCAAAAGGTAAGCCATCCCCCTACAATGGAATCTGAATTTGAAACCAGCCTGGTTGGTTAGTCCTAAGTTTGTGCTGTTTGTGCTGCCAAAATTAAGATTTGTGCCACTTTTGTTTGGAAGATTATAGCGTTTTTTTTTACAAAGGTAAGCCAGCCCGTCTACAATGGAATCTGGATACGAAACCAGGTTGGTTGTTTAGTGCTACGTTTGTGCTGTTTTGTACTGCAAAAATAAAGATTTCTGCCACTTTCATTTGGAAGATAATAGTATTTTTTTGCAAAAGTCAAAAGGTCAGCCAGCGCCCCTACAATAAAATCTGAATACGAAACCAGACTGGTTGGTTAGTCCTATATTTGTGCTGTTTTATGCTGCAAAAATTAAGATTTGTTTTGAAGATAATAGCTTTTTTTTTTACTCAGGTCAAAAGGAAAGCCAGCCCCCCTAAAATTGAATCTGGATACAAAACTAGGCTGGTTGGGTAGTCCTACGTTTGTGCTATTTTGTGCTGCAAAAATTAAGATGTTTTGCTGCTTTCGTTTGGAAGATAATATGAGTTTTTTCAAAAGTCAAAAGGTAAACCATCCCCCTACAATGGAATCTGAATTCGAAAACCAGTCTGGTTGGTTAGTGCTACGTTTGTGCTGCAAAAATTAAGATTCGTACCGCTTTTGTTTGGAAAATAAAAGCAGTTTTTTTTTACAAAGGTCAAAAGCTGAGCCAGCCCCCCTACAATGGAATCTGGATACAAAACCAGGTTGGTTGTTAGTGCTACGTTTGTGCTGTTTTGTGCTGCAAAAATTAAGATTTTTGGAATCTGGATACGAAACCAGGCTGGTTGGTTGTTTAGTGCTAAATTTGTGCTGTTTTGTGCTGCAAAATTAAGATTTGTGCTGCTTTCGTTTGGAAGATAATAGCAGTTTTTTGCAAAGGTCAAAAGGTGAGCCAGCCCCCTTACAATAAAATGTGGGTACAAAAACAGGCTGGTTGGTTAGTGCCACATTTGTGCTTTTTTTTGCTGGGAAAATTAAGATTTGCACTGCTTTCATTTGGTTAAAGGACAATTATACTCACCTCCATCTAGTTCCCCTTTCTGCAAAGTACCCAAGTTGAGGACTTAAAATGCTAAGTCCTCACCTCTGGGTACTTTATACAAGTCCTGCACTACTTGAAGATTTCCTAGGTACTGCGGTCCGATCCTCCTCTCTGTGACACTGTAAGTGACAGTTCCCGAGGCAGCCAATGGGAAGACATGCCCGCATCCTGCAAGGAGACGTATCAGCCAATCATAGGCATCGCTGCCTGTCTTGCCCTCAATGGTGCTTCTAGGGTTTTTGACACCCGAGTTAAACTTTATTAAAGGTGCTCCCTGTATGTAATAATAAAAAATGGTTTAAATAGGTTTCACTTTAATTATAGTAATTAATAATTATTAATTTAATAATAACAAACTTGGAATAACGGCACTTAATAATAACAAACATGTCAAACAAGTCAAAATCAGATCAGAAAAAGTTTTTAGCAAAAGATAAAAAAATCTCTATTTGTAAATGGATCTCTTTGTGACCTATTTACAAATACTATAGTAAGCTATCAGTAACTGACAACTTACTATAGCAGGTCCTGAACTGTAACCAAACATCTGGTCCACTTGACCACCAGGGTAGTTCTATTATGGAATGAATCTTTTTCATCCATTCACAAATACTATAGCAAGCTATCAGTATAATAGTCCTATAACTTCCGAATGAAAGCAGCACAAATCTTAATTTTCCCAGCAAAAAAAGCACAAATGTGGCACTAACCAACCAGCCTGGTTTTGTACCCAAATTCTATTGTAGAGGGGCTGTTGACATTTTGACCTTTGTAAAAAAAATGCTATTATCTTCCAAACGAAAGTGGCACAAATCTTAATTTTTGCAGCACAAAACAGCACAAATGTAGGACTAAACAACCAGCCTGGGTTCGTATCCAGATTCCATTGTAAGGAGACTGGCTCAACTTTTGACCCTTGCATAAAACTGCTATTACCTTCCCAACTAAAGCGGCACAAATCTTAATTTTTGCAGCACAAAACAGCACAAACGTAGGACTAACCAACCAGCCTGGTTTCGTATCAAGAATTGCCTACAGGGGGCACCATGGAGTGTGGCCAGGTGTAGAATTGCCCACAGGGGGCACCATGGAGTGTGGCCAGGTGTAGAATTGCCCCTCTCTCCCTTCGCCTGGTGACATCCATTAATACTTTCACATCTAGACTGTTATCCTACCTTTATAACTCTCTCCCTCTCTCGCTTCGCCTGGTGACATCCATTAATAATTTAATTGTTATTTATCTGTATAATTGCACTTATCCCCTTGTTTGTATAATCTGTATTTTATAATGTACAGCGCTGCGTACCCAAGTGGCACTTTACATAAGGGATAATACGCTACCTACAGTGTAGTATAAGGATATTACGCCATGACCATATAGGGGGCATCGAACTCTGTATATTACACTGTAGGTAGCCTGTTATTTATCTCCCCTTCACCTGTTTCTCCCCCTCCCTGTGTTAGTCATTCATATATGAATCCCTGTTTAGTGTATAAAGAGTTTGAGACAGAGGGTAACAATGTCCCCCCCAGTGACTGTCACAAGTAGAAATGGGTTCAGTATAACTTACAGTTACTCCCTTCTGCTCTGCTAGGGAGGGTCACAGCACAGAAGATACAAGTTCAGGGGTAGAAGGGGGCGGAGTTCTGCTCTCTGATTGGCAACAACAGAACTAAACTTAGTAAAGCATTGTACTGTCACTTAGGTGATTACATGATTCACCACCAGATGGCAGCACACACGTTAACTTTAAAAAATGACGAAAAAAGGGGGTACGGAGGCATTTTTTAAAGCTGTAAAGTAGCCTATGCTCTTAGCCAGGACCTTATACATAAATATACCAAGCCTCAGGAAATTTGTGCCAGCCGTTTTAAAGTTATTCTGGAACATACAAACATACACACATACAAACATACACACATTGACTTTTATATATAGAAAAGTAATTTATACAGAGACGTAAAGAAACCAGTTGGCTACTTACAAAGTGTCATGGTGATGTGGTGAATCTGTTGGCAGTTTTCCCAGTTTCCATGTGCATTTGCTTGGCAAATCTGGGCGAATCCACTTCCTATCACTGCCAATCTCTGCCTGCATGTTACCGTTGGTGACGTGATTCTCCTTTAGATGAGGGCAGGAGGCTGATTCAGAGGTGGGAGGCACGGATGGCATAATGATCTGAAGGAACACAAAGTACCGTATAATAGGTAATCAGGGCGCACACTTCAATATTGGGGATAGATTTATAGTTAAAACTAATCAATGATGACAATGATTACACTATAATGATAGGACATGTCCAGACAATGTGCCATGTACAGAACGATAACCTGTCCCTATTACTATTGTAGTAAGATATACAATATAATGATAGGACATGTCCAGACAATGTGCCATGTACAGAACGATAACCTGTCCCTATTACTATTGTAGTAAGATATACAATATAATGATAGGACATGTCCAGACAATGTGCCATGTACAGAAACGTAAAACCTGCCATTCCATTGTAGTAAGATATACAATATAATGATAGGACATGTCCAGACAATGTGCCATGTACAGAACGATAACCTGTCCTATTACTATTGTAGTAAGATATACAATATAATGATAGGACATGTCCAGACAATGTGCCATGTACAGAACGATAACCTGTCCCTATTACTACAATAGTAATAGGGACAGGTTATCGTTCTGTACATGGCAAGATCTGATCTAACGCATTCAGTTCAGTTCATTTTGTTAACATTGTATCCAAGTTCAGGCTCTGTACTAGATACAATGTTACAAATTACAGCAGAACAAGATCAGATCTAACACATTCGTTCATTTGTAACAATCGTTTCCAAGTTCAGGCTCCGTACTAGATACAATGTTACAAATTTAGCAGAACTGGAGAGCAGATCTAACGCACTTTCAGTTCATTTTGTAACATTGTATCCAAGTTCAGGCTCTGTACTAGATACAATGTTACAAATTAGCAGAACAGGAGAGCAGATCTAACGCATCATCAGTTCATTTGTAACATTGTATCCAAGTTCAGGCTCCGTACTAGATACAATGTTACAAATTACAGCAGAACAAGGAGAGCAGATCTAACACATTCAGTTCATTTGTAACACATTGTATCCAAGTTCAGGCTCCGCACTAGATACAATGTTACAAATTACAGCAGAACAAGCAGAGCAGATCTAACGCATTCAGTTCATTTGTAACATTGTATCCAAGTTCAGGCTCCGTACTAGATACAATGTTACAATTACAGCAGAACAAGGAGATCAGATCTAACGCATTCAGTCTTTGTAACATTCTATCCAAGTTCAGCTCCGTACTAGATCACTGTTTACAAATTACAGCAGAACAAGGAGAGCAGATCTAATGATTCAGTTCATTTATAAACATTGTATCCAAGTTCAGGCTCTGTACTAGATACAAATGTTAACACATTACAGCAGAACAAGGAGAGCAGATCTAACATATTCAGTTCATTTGTAACATTGTATCCAAGTTCTTGTACTAGATATATGTTACAAATTAGTTCTGTACTAGATACAATTTACAAATTCAAGCAGAACAAGGAGACAGATCTAACGCATTCATTTCATTTGTAACATTGTAATCCAAGTTCAGGCCCGTACAAGATACAATGTTACAAATTACAGCAGAAACAAGGGAGCAGATCTAACACATCAGTTCATTTGTAACATTGTATCCAGTTCAGGCTCCGTACTAGATAAATGTTACAAATTACAGCAGAACAAGGAGATCAATCTAACACATTCGGTTCATTTGTACATTGTATCCAGGTTCAGGCTCCGTACTAGATAAAATGTTACAAATTACAGCAGAACAAGGAGAGCAGATCTAACGCATTCATGTTCTTTGTAACATTGTATCCAAGTTCAGGCTCCATACTAGATACAATGTTACTATTACAGCGGAAACAAGGAGATCAGATCTAAACCCATTCAGTTCCATTTGTAACATTGTATCAAGTTCAGGCTCTGTACTAGATACAATGTTACAAATTACAGCGGAACAAGGAGAGCAGATCTAACACAGCAAGTAAAAGCTGACAGGGAGATGTTAGGCAGAACGCTGGGGGCCCTGGTTTTACATAGGGGCCCTAGCTCTTTGCCTACGTGGCATGTGCAGAGAAGACAGCACGTGAAATCGCAGTCAGTTATTGGTTGAGTTTTCAGCAGTTAACAAGCCTTGATTGACTGCATGGGGGGGAGAGGACCATCTTACTCTAACAGAATGGGAACAATAATAATCCTTCAATATCTGGTTAGTAATGCAGGTAATAAAGTATATCCATATACTGTATATATTAAAGGCAGGTAACTGACATCCCCTTTAATCTTTATTCAGTTTAGATAAGTGCAGGGAGATTCAATTAGGGTTACCCCAACCAATGAGAGATTATTTTCTATTTGAAAGCTAACATCTGATTGGTTGGGGCATAATTAGAAGCATGTTTAATAAGAACCTTTATTACATTTTATTTTATGTACCAATGTATAGAAACCGTTACATCTCGTGTTTGCGTTAATTATATTGTATATCTTACGACAATAGTAATAGGAAAGGTTATCGTTCTGTACATGGCACATTGTCTGGACATGTCCTATCATTATATTGTATATCTTACTCAAATAGTAATAGGGACAGGTTATCGTTCGTACTTCCACATTGTCTGGACATGTCCTATCATTATATTGTATATCTTACTACAATAGTAATAGGGACAGGTTATCGTTCTGTACATTCCACATTGTCTGGACATGTCCTATCATTATATTGTATATCTTACTACAATAGTAATAGGGACAGGTTATCGTTCTGTACATGGCACATTTGTGTCTGGACGTGTCCTATCATTATATTGTATATCTTACTACAATAGTAATAGGACAGTGTATCGTTCTGTACATGGCACATTGTCTGGACGTGTCCTATCATTATATTGTATATCTTTACTACATAGTAATAGGACAGGTTATCGTTCTGTACATGGCCATTGTCTGGACAGTCCTATCATTAATTGTATATCTTACTACAATAGTAATAGGGACAGGTTATCGTTCTGTACATCCCACATTGTCTGGACATGTCCTATCATTATATTGTATTCTTACTACAATAGTAGGGACAGGTTATCGTTCTGTACATGGCACATTGTCGGACATGTCCTATCATTAATTGTATATTCTTACTACAATAGTAATAGGGACAGGTTATCTGTTCTGTACTGGCCATTGTCCTGGACATGTCCTATCATTATATTGTATATCTTACTGCAATAGTAATAGGACAGGTTATCGTTCTGTACATCCCACATTGTCTGGACATGTCCTATATCATTTATTGTATATCTTACTACAATAGTAATAGGGACAGTTTATCGTTCTGTACATGGCACATTGTCTGGACATGTCCTATCATTATAATTGTATATCTTACTACAATAGTAATAGGACAGGTTATCGTTCTGTACATCCACATTGTCTGGACTGTCCTATCATTATTGTATATCTTACTACATAGTAAAGGGACAGGTTATCGTTCTGTACATGGCACATTGTCTGGACAGTCCTATCATTATATTGTTATCTTACTACAATAGTAATAGGGACAGGTTATCGTTCTGTACATTCCCACATTGTCTGGACATGTCCTATCATTTATATTGTATATCTTACTACCATAGTAATAGGGACAGGTTATCGTTCTGTACATGGCACATTGTCTGGACATGTCCTATCATTAATTTGTATATCTTACTACAATAGTAATAGGGACAGGTTATCGTTCTGTACATTCCACATTGTCTGGACATGTCTTATCATTATATTATATTGTTTCTTACTACAATAGTAAATAGGACAGGTTATCGTCTGTACATTCCACATTGTCTGGACATGTCCTATCATTATATTGTATATCTTACTACAATAGTATAGGGACAGTTTTATCGTTCTGTAAATGCACATTGTCTGGACATGTTCCCTATCATTATATTGTATATCTTACTACATAGTAATAGGGACAGGTTATCGTTCTGCTACATTCACAATTGTCTGGACGTGTCCTATCATTATATTGTATATCTTACTACAATAGTAATAGGGACAGGTTATCGTTCTGTACATTCCACATTGTCTGGACATGTCCTATCATTATATTGTATATCTTACTACAATAGTAATAGGGACAGGTTATCGTTCTGTACCATGGCACATTGTCTGGACATGTCCTATCATTATATTGTATATCTTACTACAATAGTAATAGGGACAGGTTATCGTTCTGTACATGGCACATTGTCTGGACATGTCCTATCATTATATTGTATATCTTACTACAATAGTAATAGGGACAGGTTTACGTTTCTGTACATGGCACATTGTCTGGACATGTCCTATCATTATATTGTATATCTTACACAATAGTATAGGGACAGGTTATCGTTCTGTACATGGCACTTGTCTGAACATGTCCTATCATTATATTGTATACTTACTACATAGTAATAGGACAGGTTATCGTTCTGTACATGCACATTGTCTGGACATGTCCCTATCATTATATTGTATATCTTACTACAATAGTATATGGGACAGGTTATCGTTCTGTACATGGCACATTGTCTGACAGTCCTATCATTATATTGTATATCTTACTACAATAGTAATAGGGACAGGTTATCGTTCTGTACATGCACATTGTCTGACATGTCCTATCATTATATTGAATATCTTACTACAATAGTAATAGGACAGGTTATCGTTTCTGTACATTCCACATTTGTCTGGACATGTCCTATCATTATATTGTATATCTTACTACAATAGTATAGGGACAGGTTTCGTTCTGTCACATGGCACATTGTCTGGACATGTCCTATCATTATATTGTATATCTTACTACAATAGTAATAGGGACAGGTTATCGTTCTGTACATGGCACATTGTCTGGACATGTCCTATAATTATATTGTATACTTACTACAATAGTAATAGGGACAGGTTATCGTTCTGTACATGGCACATTGTCTGGACATGTCCTATCATTATATTGTATATCTTACTACAATAGTAATAGGGACAGGTTATCGTTCTGTACATTCCACATTGTCTGGACATGTCCTATCATTATATTGTATATCTTACTACAATAGTAATAGGACAGGTTATCGTTCTGTACATCCCACATTGTCTGGACATGTCCTATCATTATATTGTATATCTTACTACAATAGTAATAGGGACAGTTATCGTTCTGTACATTCCACATTGTCTGGACAGTCCATCATTATATTGTATATCTTACTACAATAGTAATGGGACGGTTATCGTTCTGTACATGGCACATTGTCTGGACATGTCCTATCATTATATTGTATATCTTACTACAATAGTAATAGGACAGGTTATCGTTCTGTACATGGCACATTGTCTGGACGTGTCCTATCATTATATTGTATATCTTACTACAATAGTAATAGGACAGGTTATCGTTCTTGTCATGCCACATTGTCTGGACTGTTCCTATCATTATATTGTATATCTACACAATAGTAATAGGACAGGTTATCGTTCTGTACATGCACACATGTCTGGACTGTCCTATCATTATATTGTATATCTTACTACATAGTAATAGGGACAGGTTATCGTTCTGTACATCACATTGTCTGGACGTGTCCTATCATTATATTGTATCTTTACTACAATAGTATAGGACAGGTTATCGTTCTGTACATGGCACAATTGTCTGGACTGTCCTATCTTTATTGTATATCTTTACTACAATAGTAATAGGACAGGTTTCGTTCGTACATCCCACTTTGTCTGGACATGTCCTATCATTATATTGTATATCTTACTACAATAGTAATAGGACAGGTTATCGTTCTGTACATTCCACATTGTCTGGACATGTCCTATCATTATATTGTATATCTTACTACAATAGTAATAGGACAGGTTATCGTTCTGTACATTCCACATTGTCTGGACATGTCCTATCATTATATTGTATCTTACTACAATAGTAATAGGAGACAGGTTATCGTTCTGTACACTGGCACATTGTCTGGACTGTCCTATCATTATATTGTATATCTTACTACAATAGTAGGGACAGGTTATCGTTCTGTACATCCACATTGTCTGGACATGTCCTATCATTATATTGTATATCTTACTACAATAGTAATAGGGACAGGTTATCGTTCTGTACATCCACATTGTCTGACATGTCCTATCATTATATTGTATATCTTACACAATAGTAATAGGGACAGGTTATCGTTCTGTACATGGCCTACATTGTCTGGACATGTCCTATCATTTATTTGTATATCTTACTCCAATATAATAGGGACAGGTTATCGTTCTGTACATGGCACTTGTCTGGACATGTCCTATCATTATATTGTATTCTTACTACAATAGTAATAGGACAGGTTATCGTTTGTACATACCATTGTCTGGACATGTCCTATCATATATATGTATATCTTACTACAATAGTAATAGGGACAGGTTATCGTTCTGTACATTCCACATTGTCTGGACATGTCCTATCATTATATTGTATATCTTACTACAATAGTAATAGGACAGGTTATCGTTCTGTACATTCCACATTGTCTGGACATGTCCTATCATTATATTGTTATATCTTACTACAATAGTAATGGGACAGGTTATCGTTCTGTACATGGCACATTGTCTGGACATGTCCTATCATTATATTGTATATCTTACTACAATAGTAATAGGACAGGTTATCGTTCTGTACATGGCACATTGTCTGGACATGTCCTATCATTATATTGTATATCTTACTACAATAGTAATAGGGACAGGTTATCGTTCTGTACATCCCACATTGTCTGGACATGTCCTATCATTAATATGTATATCTTACTACATAGTAATAGGGACAGGTATCGTTCTGTACATCACATTGTCTGGACATGTCCTATCATTTTATTGTATATCTTACTACAAAGTAATAGGGACGGTTATCGTTCTGTACATGGCACATTGTCTGGACCATGTCCTATCATTATATTGTATATCTTACTACAATAGTAATAGGGACAGGTTATCGTTCTGTACATGGCACATTGTCTGGACATGTCCTATCATTATATTGTATATCTTACTACAATAGTAATAGGGACAGGTTATCGTTCTGTACATGGCACATTGTCTGGACATGTCCTATCATTATATTGTATATCTTACTACAATAGTAATAGGGACAGGTTATCGTTCTGTACATGGCACATTGTCGGACATGTCCTAATCATTATATTGTATATCTTACTACAATAGTAATAGGGACAGGTTATCGTTCGGTACATTCCACATTTCTGGACATGTCCTATCATATATTGTATATCTTACTACAATGTATAGGGGACAGGTTATCGTTCTGTACATTCCACATTGTCTGGACATGTCCTATCATTATATTGTATATCTTCTACAATAGTAATAGGGACAGGTTATCGTTCTGTACATTCCACATTGTCTGGACATGTCCTATCATTATATTGTATATCTTACTACAATAGTAATAGGACAGGTTATCGTTCTGTACATGGCACATTGTCTGGACATGTCCTATCATTATATTGTATATCTTACTACATAGTAATAGGGACAGGTTATCGTTCTGTACATGGCACATTGTCTGGACATGTCCTATCATTATATTGTATATCTTACTACAATAGTAATAGGGACAGGTTATCGTTCTGTACATGCCACATTGTCTGGACATGTCCTATACATTATATTGTATATCTTCTACAATAGTAATAGGACGTTATCGTTCTGTAAATGGCACATTGTCTGGACATGTCCTATCATTATATTGTATATCTTACTACAATATGTATAGGGACAGGTTATCGTTCTGATCATTCCACTTGTCTGGACATGTCCTATCATTATATTGTATATCTTACTTACAATAGTAATGGGACAGGTTTATCGTTCTGTACTTGCACATTGTCTGGACATGTCCTATCATTATTTGTATATCTTACTACAATGTAATAGGGACAGTTATCGTTCTGTACTGTCCAATTGTCTGGACATGTCCTATCATTATTTGTATATCTACTACAATAGTAATAGGACAGGTTATCGTTCTGTACATGGCACATTGTCTGGACATGTCCATCATTATATTGTATATCTTACTACATAGTAATAGGGACAGGTTATCGTTCTGTACTGGCACATTGTCTGGACGTCCTATCATTATATTGTAATTCTACTACAATAGTATAGGGACAGGTTATCGTTCTGTACATTCCACATTGTCTGGACATGTCCTATCTTATATTGTATATCTTACACAATAGTAATAGGACAGGTTATCGTTCTGTACATGGCACATTGTCTGGACATGTCCTATCATTATATTGTATATCTTACTACAATAGTAATAGGACAGGTTATCGTTCTGTACATTCCACATTGTCTGGACATGTCCTATCATTATATTGTATATCTTACTACAATAGTAATAGGGACAGGTTATCGTTCTGTACATGCACATTGTCTGGACAGTTCCTATCATTATATTGTATATCTTACTACAATAGTAATAGGGACAGGTTATCGTTCTGTACATGCACATTGTCTGGACAGTCCTATCATTATATGTATATCTTACTACAATAGTAATAGGACAGGTTTATCGTTCTGTACATTCCACCATTGTCTGGACATGTCCTATCATTATATTGTATATCTTACTACAATAGTAATAGGACAGGTTATCGTTCTGTACATGCAATTGTCTGGACATGTCTATCATTATATTGTATATCTTACTATACAATAGTATAGGACAGGTTCGTTCTGTACATGCCACATTGTCTGGACATGTCCTATCATTTATAGTTATATCTTACTACAAAGTAAATGGGACAGGTTATCGTTCTGTACATGGCACATGTCTGGACATGTCCTATCATTATTGTATATCTTACTACAATAGTAATAGGGACAGGTTATCGTTCTGTACATGGCACATTGTCTGGACATGTCCTATCATTATATTGTATATCTTACTACAATAGTAATAGGGACAGGTTATCGTTCTGTACATCCCACATTGTCTGGACATGTCCTATCATTATATTGTATATCTTACTACAATAGTAATAGGGACAGGTTATCGTTCTGTTACATGGCACATTGTCTGGACATGTCCTATCATTATATTGTATATCTTACTACAATAGTAATAGGACAAGGTATCGTCTCTGTCCATCCTCCACATTGTCTGACATGTCCTACTCATTATATATTGTATATCTTACTACAATTAATAGGACAGGTTATCGTTCTGTACATGGCACATTGTCTGGACATGTCCTATCATTATATTGTATATCTTACTACAAGAGTAATAGGGACAGGTTATCGTTCTGTACATGGTCACATTGTCTGGACATGTCCTATCATTATATTGTATATCTTACTACAATAGTAATAGGACAGTTTATCGTTCTGTACATTCCACATTGTCTGGACTGTCCTATCATTATATTGTATATCTTACTACAATAGTATTAGGGACAGGTTATCGTTCTGTACATCCATTGTCTGGACATGTCCTATCATTAATTGTATATCTTACTACAATAGTAATAGGGACAGTTATCGTTCTTACATCCACATTGTCTGGACATGTCCTATCATTATATTGTATATCTTACTACAATAGTAATAGGACAGGTTATCGTTCTGTACATCCACATTGTCTGGACTGTCCTATCATTATATTGTATTCTTACTACAATATGTAGGACAGGTTATCGTTCTGTACGATCCACATGTTCGGACATGTCCTATCATTATATTGATTCTTACTACATAGTAATAGGGACATGTTATCGTTCTGTACATCCTGGCACATTGTTCTGGACATTGTCCTATCATTATATTGTATATCTTACTACATAGTAATAGGGACAGGTTATCGTTCTGTACATGGCACATTGTCTGGACATGTCCTATCATTATATTGTATATCTCCTACAATAGTAATAGGACAGGTTACGTTCTGTACATGCACATTGTCTGGACATGTCCTATCATTAATTGTATATCTTACTACAATAGTAATAGGGACAGGTTTATCGTTCTGTACATGGCACATTGTCTGGACATGTCCTATCATTATATGTATATCTTACTACATAGTAATAGGACAGGTTATCGTTCTGTACATGGCACATTGTCTGGACATGTCCTATCATTATATTGTATATCTTACTACAATAGTAATAGGACAGGTTATCGTTCTGTACATGGCACATTGTCTGGACATGTCCTATCATTATATTGTATATCTTACTACAATAGTAATAGGACAGGTTATCGTTCTGTACATGGCACATTGTCCTGGACTTGTCCTACCTATCATTATATTGTATATCTTAACTACAATAGTAATAGGGACAGGTTCGTTCTGTACATGGCACATTGTCTGGACATGTCCTATCATTATATTGTATATCTTACTACAATATAATAGGGACAGGTTATCGTTCTGTACATCACATGTCTGGACATGTCCTATCATTATATTATATCTTACTACAATAGTAATAGGACAGGTTATCGTTCTGTACATGGCACATTGTCTGGACATGTCCTATCATTATATTGTATATCTTACTACAATAGTAATAGGGACAGGTTATCGTTCTGTACATGGCACATTGTCTGGACATGTCCTATCATTATATTGTATATCTTACTACAATAGTAATAGGGACAGGTTATCGTTCTGTACAGTCCACATTGTCTGGACGTGTCCTATCATTATATTGTATATCTTACTACAATAGTAATAGGACAGGTTATCGTTCTGTACATGGCACATTGTCTGGACATGTCCTATATCATTAATATGATATCTTACTACAATAGATTAGGGACAGGTATCGTTCTGTACATGCAACTTGTCTGGACTGTCCTATCATATTTGTATATCTTACTACATAGTAATAGGGACAGGTTATCGTTCTGTACATTCCACATTGTCTGGACGTGTCCTATCATTATATTGTATATCTTACTACAAGTAATAGGGACAGGTTATCGTTCTGTACATCACCATTGTCTGGACTGTCCTATCATTATATTGTATATCTTATACAATAGTAATAGGCCAGGTTATCGTTCGTACATCCACATTGTCTGGACATGTCCTATCCTATTATATTGTATATTTACTACAATAGTAATAGGGACAGGTTATCGTTCTGTACATGGCACATTGTCTGGACATGTCCTATCATTATATTGTATATCTTACTACAATAGTAATAGGGACAGGTTATCGTTCTGTACATTCCACATTGTCTGGACATGTCCTACATATATGTGAATATCTTACTACAATAGTAATAGGACAGGTTTCGTTCTGTACATCCACATTGTCTGGACATGTCCTATCATTATATGTATATCTTACTACATAGTAATAGGGACAGGTTATCGTTCTGTACATGGCACATTGTCTGGAACATGTCCTATCATTATATGTATTCTTACTACAATAGTAATAGGACAGTTATTCGTTCTGTACACTTCCACATTGTCTGGAACATGTCCTATCATTATATTGTATATCTTACTACAATAGTAATAGGGACAGGTTATCGTTCGTACATGGCACATTGTCTGGACATGTCCTATCATTATATTGTATATCTTACTACAATAGTAATAGGCGCAGGTTATCGTTCTGTACAATGGCACATGTCTGGACATGTCCTATCATTATTTGTTAATTCTTACTACAAATGTAATAGGGACAGGTTATCGTTCTGTACAGGCACATTGTCTGGACATGTCCTATCATTATATTGTATATCTTACTCCAATAGTAAATAGGGACAGGTTATCGTTCTTACATTCCACATTGTCTGGACATGTCCATCATTCATTATATGTATATCTTACTACAATAGTAATAGGACGGTTATCGTTGCTGTACTCACATTGGCTGGACATGTCCTATCATTATATTGTATATCTTACTACAAAGTAATAGGACAGGTTATCGTTCTGTACATGGTCACATTGTACTGGACAGTCCTATCATTATATTGTATATCTTACTACAATAGTAATAGGGACGGTTTCGTTCTGTACATGGCACATTGTCTGGACATGTCCTATCATTATATTGTATATTTACCAATAGTAATAGGTACAGGTTATCGTTCTGTACATTCACATGTCTGGACATGTCCTATCATTATACTCGCG